>JANKHO010000179.1:0-35151 GCA_027627235.1 Agrocybe chaxingu | reverse complement strand
CATGCCCCGTGCGAATTGAACCCGCTGGAAGTCTCTCGGCACGACGGAGCGCCCCTGCGCGACGGAGGGGCGAAGGCGAGCAGCGTTGAGTGAATTTCAAATAGAATAAATTATGCATGTCTTGAATATTCTCTCATAATAGCATTTCTGATCCCCCCCTGCCGTGCAGAGCACGGGAAATCCTCTAGTTTACAAATACACTGTGATCTTTCTATCGATCGCAAGAAATCGGGTTCTGAGTTTGTCAACCTGGACTCTTTGGCGTGAGAACGACCGATGAGATAAGATAATTATAGTGCTGATAAGATCATCGAGGAAGACATCGAATCCCACGCGTCCTTCTTTCCCCTCTACCACCATGATAACAGCGATAACAACGATAACGACGTGTCCCCCTGATCCTCTACTGTACACTGCGTCGGCATCGTTTCTACTTGCACTGATCCATATCGCATCCCCACTTCCACCCACTCCACCACTCTTTCATGGCGTCTCCTCGTCCTCCTACCCACTGCTCCAACATAGCAGCTCCGAAACACCCGATGAGCGTCCCCGCCGATCGGCGGTTGGTAGCGTCATTTCAGGTGTTATAGATTATCTCGAGAGTTGTTGTTAGCAGTGGGTGGCCGAGATCGCGAGGATCGTGTCAGAACTAGTTGTGCGGCCTTCGTACGTCTGCGGCCTTGGAAGATTGTTTCTTGACTATCGGGAAATGTCCTCGCCCGGGACCGTTCTCCTCCTTTGACCACTCGCCGTAACCTCTGGCCGACGCCCGCCCACATCGCCACTGATCTCTTCCTGGTCATTTCACAATTCTGCCATATCCTACACCTCTACTCGCGCGGAGCAAAGACAATATGTGCTTCTCCTGGCCCAATCTGCTCGCTCGTCAATATCGCCGGACGATTGCGGGGCGATGGACTTGGATGTATGTACATATATTCTCTTTTCTCTGCGCCTTCGAGCGTGGTTACGTGTGGATTTGGCCAGGGCGTCAACACCTTTGGGGACCCCACCTCACATAGGTGCATGCTTCCAGACCCAATCATTTCATTTGTTATTCGTGATCATGAGACTATTGGCTTGGTGACATTGTTTCCCTTCCCTCCTCTGTGCTTGAATGTGGTGCTTTTCCTCCTTCGTGGCATAGACTGGCCGTGCGTCCACGTTCCCGCCGCAGACGTCACATCCGACGCACTCTGAGAAAATGGCAGCTTAACCACATCGCTCTTCTCTCAGTCAACATCGATGAACACCGGCACGAGGACAGGCGGGTGATTTCGCTTTCAACAACGTTCTTAACTTACAGCATTGATTTATAGTCCCGCTATCCGACGTTTCGATCCCCATACGACGCATATCAGCACTCCGGCGCCGCCGTTTTGCGCAAATTGAGTCGGCCGAGAGTCGTTCCACGGCGAGCGGACCCTGTGGTTGGGTTGAAGTTTTGTGTTTAGGAAAGAGGATTGAAGAGATGCCGCAGTGCCGAAGTGAAGTTTCTTGCTCTCGTTACTTTCTCATGAAAGACATGCAGACAGGCAGTGCCTCTGAATCATCCTGGTCTTGTCAATGGAGCTTGAGATCAACGCCCAATGCTCCTTCTTGGGATGGACCTGTCTCTCCATTCTCCCATTGCGTCTACGGTATGTGCAGCTCGTATACACTCTCCATTCTTGTATGCCTTTTTTACCTTCCCGAATATATCCATCCTTCTTGTCGGTTTTCTCCGCCAAATACCCTGCCCCTTTGTCTGGGCAGTGCATTCCAAGCCGGTTACCTTCGCTTCTCTCACCGCACCGTTGACTCGACTCGAGCTTCTGGTGAGCATACCTTCCTCTCTACCATCGATAGCCCACCGCCATTCCGTTCCGTGCTTACCCCACTCTCCATCCACCCACCCATTCGAGTTCCGGTATTGGGTCTTTTCCTATCCACTGTTCCATCTCAGCCTGAGACTCCCTCACCGCACATTGGCTCCGTTAGTCAGTTGATGGCACACCCGTTGTCTGGTTGTCTGCTAGGTCGCCGATCCGATGAGCAGTGGGTTCTCGGGATCGCTCGGAATCGGACCCAGAGGGCTTCGCATCGTCCTGGGTGCTCAGCGTAGGCAATAGTCGCTGTGTTCCTTTGAGGCAAACAGACGACAAATAAGCCTAGACGTTCCTCCGTGAATCTTCCATCTACCAGGAACGCAGAGAAACAGAGAAACACTTACTTAGTTCTTTGGCCACCTGGAATCCAGGGTGTTATAATGCCTTTCGGTAAGTCGTCCTTCATTCCTTCGAATCGAGTCTTATGATCTGTAGCACCGACATGTTGACATTATCTTGAAGGTTTCTCGCGTCAGACCGTGCTTATCATTCACGACATTTCGGGAATTTGAAGTCGCTAGCTCTATGGTAAGTGATGAGCTCTGCAGTGTTGGTTTCATTCAGATGACCGCCAGGGAGTTGAGTTTGTTCTTTTCATATTCACAGAATGAAGCGATGAAGGTTCAAATCAAGCGAGATATGTAAAGATTGGAGACACTTTTCTTTTATTCGGACATCACGAGCCCAAGACGCAATGGCACTAAATTGAGAAACCGGAATCTGTTGCGAGCCCGCACTCGACACTAAATATCCTTTAACCTCGATCTCTCTTGAACCGCACCGTCTACCAAGGCGCCTATATCCACCGTTATCGGACCAATATCCTCCAAATTTTGTAGAAGGACTGTTATCATGGTACAATGGCGGCTCGTTCTCTCTATCGTGAGCGTCGCCATTTCATTCCCTTGTCCTCATCGCTGAGCAATCTGTTTTCCAAATTCGTCATCAACGCCATTACTCTGCGTCCTCATACGCCTCAAATGCGTAGTGCAAATTTCCGTCCCCGTGCTCCGTTTCCTGGGCCCATTGGACGATCAGTACACTTGCTATATACCAAAAACGCGGCATTGTCATCGATGTCTTTGACACTGTTGTGGGCGGGACTTTGGGGACCCAACTTGAGCCGACATTCCAATTCCGCCTATCCGCTATTTTTACCTTTCAGAGAATCTTACCCCAGATCGAGTTCTCGCCTACATCCCATCATTCTATTATCCCCGGCCGGGCCGTAACTATCTACCCCAGGCATACGATTAGCAGAAAGGGTTCTAATTTCCTAGACATGACACTGTTTGTGTGCCATTCGACGATGTTCGAGGGGATGCTGTTGACGCCCAGAGGCCAACATTTGACGATAGCCTGTTAGTGATTCCTCGCCCCGAGCCGGACATCCAGTACGACTAATGTTAAGGCTCCTTGGTCTCCATCACACCCAATTTCTCATGAATGGATGGTCGTCGCTCCAGCTTTCTGAACTAGTAAAACGGCAGGCATAAGCATTTTCCACACGATATCCGTAGCAGTCCAGCGGATTTGCCGTAGTATACCTCGGCCATCGGGCATCTAGCGCCCGATGCCGTCACGATGCAGTATTTATGAGCCAGAATCTTGATTTCCTACCCACGTGCCTCCATTATTTTATCTTAAATGGGCCCTAGCTTGCTCCGCTAGAAGAACCTTTGTGTGAACAAGTTCATCACACCTTGTTGCGATCCGGATTCTCTATTTAAATTCGAAGCTGTTCTAACACCGACGCACCGTTGAAGGTGGGCGCTCGGTCCTCTAGAATCACGGTGTCCGTGTGGGGCTGCAAACCACGTAAATAAATGAGATGGCGGTGTCAAGTATATCTTGTTCTTCTAGTCCTCGCGTCATATCAACCTTATCTGGCACCTATGAAGACGCTCAATTACACAACGTCTCGAAATAACTCGAAATGCCCTTCTCTTTTTGCCCACTTGAAAGAGATCTCATTCAGGCAAATTGCAACTCGATCGATCAAATCACCAGAACGGTAATCGCTAATCAGTGTGGCGTACGCTCGGCATGAGATGACGTGCCAGGTTACCGCTGGCAACAAGGAATAGAACCGACGGTCTCCCTCCTCCCCCTGCGTCTGTGCTTCCGAGTCGAATTATCCAAGTCCTCCAATTCCTCTATAGAAGATCTACAAGCTATCATTACTAAAGTTTGCGAGTAGATACCTAAATATGTAAAGCCATGCCTCCAGCCAGCGCGAAACGCCACCTGACTTTTCGACCACAATTTTGGAGAGCTTCAATAAATGCAGGCATTTGATTCATCTGCCCTCCAGAACAACGCCCCGGTTCCCACATATTCCTCTCGACGATCTGCTGTTGTAGCTGCATCGATATGTTGAGAGCGATGGACCAGCACACCTGCACGATTATTATCGTAAATAAACACCTATTCGAGCAAGATGAAACAGGGAGAGTGCTTACCGAGACAATGGGGTCCAGCTGGGCATAGTCATCCGACGAGAGCGAGCTGCTGATGTCGACTATCTCGGCGATCGCGTCTACGCACTTCCGCTGGAGTTCAGGGTGGTTCTGCATGAGGAGGTGGTAGATGCTCGCAAGCGCCGCCGCAGGGACGAGCATGCATTGTTGCAGCATGACATACCTGGGCCGTGCGCTCTGAGAGGAAGGGACGGCAAAAATAAGCTCGTTCAGGTCAGCAAAGTAAAGGTGAATTTGCCGAATCACAGTTGAGAATGTGGTTGGGACGGAGAGGTCTGAGGATAGAGGACAACTGGCTCTGATTATTGCTGTACGTGTCTCTTGGAGTAAGGCAATGCTCGCCATTCGGATGACGACCAGGCTGGCATTTTTCATCTGCGTCATATAGCTCTGCTGTGTATCGATATGGGCGATTAAATTTGACATAAGCAGAATTGTAGTTTACGTACCATAAGTAGGTCAAATTCCTGCCGAAGCCGTGGACAGACGATGGTCGGCAAGCGCATATGCAACGCGCATACGCTGTCGATGTATAAGAGCTGGCAAAGTGCGTCCCGTAGTTCGTCGTCTTGATCATCCGCAATAAGGTCTTGGAATGGACAATCCTCTCCCGGGCCCCGACGTCCTGAATTGCCACGGCAGTATCCATCAGGAGGAGGCAGGATATGAAGGTCGAATTGGCGAACGATACTGTCCGCACTGAGAAGCCATTCTCGTCCCGTAGAAAGATCGGGACCCTTCATGAAATGCACGGCCAACAGGCAGTAACACTGAATATGAGCGACGGCGTCCCGAAAAGAAATAGGAGGCATATTCAGCAGCATGACTGCGCAGGCGAGGTGCTGTTCTTCATCAAATGGCACTGCTGGTGAGCATTGGCGGTTCAAAATCCTCGCCCCAAAGAGATGGGCGACATGAATGAGCGACGGATGGACTACATTCCAGGATGTGTCACCCATGTACAGGGCTTCCCACTTTTCTCTTGTTGCACTTTGTCCTAAGACAATACCATTTTTCAAGAAGACCGTGCGCCTTCGCGAGTCTTATTTAATACGGGAAGCCATATAGCAAAACAATAAAATCTCACAGCTCGAGATAGTGGTCTAGCGATTCGAGTGACCTGCATGTTGGCAGCACTTGAGGAGAGATAGGCGTTGAAATCTGATCCATGGTCGAGCAAGAAGTATGGGAGCCAGGAACTAACAACGAGAAGTCAGGGAATGTCAGGTCTTATCGTACAAAGATGCGCGGTACCTGAGGGAGTTGGAGGACAATCTGATTCGGATACGGTGGAAGTCCAATCGAAAATTGTTGACGCAGCCCCAGGAACCGAAGAATTCGTAGCGCAAGGAGACTCTGCGCAGCCGACAAGTCACTATTGATCTCAAGCCACATCCAGAATGACGGCGAAAAGCCACATACCGATGTTCGTTTCTGAGTCCACCTCACTGGGAACCGAGACTGTTTCAGACCATTGAAGATATGGTGCAGAATCTGTAGGGCAGAAAACGGCCTCCAAAAGCCTTTCGAGCTCGCGGTTGCGCTCAATAAGTGTTGCTGTCAGCGGATTAGGGGTCGAGTCGTTGTTGTACACGCATCCGTCTTCTTTTCTCGCAACCACGCACGTCCGACAGACAGGACGCTCTGCATTGCATCTCTATTGCCTCGGTCAGTCTTGAAGTTCGAGGAAAGCCTGACGGCACCTTTTTCTTTTTCCTATTGCGATGAGCAAGGGTTAGATGGTGTATTTTGTCTATCTCTCGGCCACTAAGAAGAAAAGATAAGCACCTGCAAGGCGCGCATGCGTCCCCTCGAGGTAAGATATCAGGAGAATGCGATTTTCGTGCAATTTCGTAGTCACAGGATGTTGATGACCGCCGTCTGGTTGCACAGGGTGTACACATGGGTGTTTGACCATCGCACCGCTGTAGTGTTGATCTGGATCAGCCACATACAAATTATCTGGAAAATAGGGCGCAAGTACAATTTTCCGCTTCCGGCAGTTCAAGCAGGTTGGAGCCATGCGTTCGAAAGTCCCGCGGCGAAGTGCGTGAACGGAAGTGCAAGTAGCTGAGCGGTCCTTAGATGATGTCGTTCAGGTGCACGAAAGCGACGGTAAGAGGCCAACTTCACCTCTCTTCTTATTACTCGCATCCTTCGGAGTATACGGCTCAAAGAGTTCCGAATGAAGGGTTCAAGGTTCACCCAGTACGGTTTTAACTTTTAAGTTGTCATCGCGTAATCCTTGCGGCCCGTATCCGAACCATCCGGCCCGTCGAAGTAGCTAAAAGTTACATATTTCTTTATCCAAGATGGAGGTGCCCTCAGCCGATTGTGCTGGTACGACTGTTGCCTGGCTGTTCTCGATTTCTGAGGAGACCGTCGCTAATACAACACACTATTGAGAATGATTTCATGCTAACATGCTAAGCGGTACCTTACTCCATCCGTTGCTTCTCTGACTTAATGACAGGAGGTATGATGGCTCATCCAGACACTATTGCCGCGTTTGGGACTGCCCATCCCACGAGATTCTCGGACCACTCGGGTAGTTCCGAAGCCATTCTCTCCGAGAGCAACTCCGACAAATACGATGAAGGACGGAAGATATTGCTACAGTCAGTGGAATCAACGGAGATGTGGAGCCCCGAGGGGTTCGTATCTATTTATTCTACGCGACTGATGCATCATCTCTCACTCTAACACCAGCCTGACTCTGTTTCAATAGCAATGAGGCTCTGATTCTTCGTTGTCCCACGGCTCTTTTGTATTTCTGGAACGCCAATCCGATACTATCGGCTCGACATTCGAATTATTGGTTTCCATTTGACCGAAGGCACCATCTACGGTTTCTTGAACAGTAATGCGGGTGGAAGGTGAAAAGGCAAGTCGATTCTCGTCATCTCTCAATATTCGAAACGTGCGATACATGTTCGTTTTCCTGTCGAACGCCAGGATCCCATCCTTGAGAATTCGAGAACGATGGGTGAAGTTAAGGTTTCCCATGCCCTAAAGTAGTACTTCCCGTATCGAAAAAGTGCATAGCGGGCCGGTCGAGCGAAGCCGAGGGATACAGACACAAACGTCGATCTGATACGGTAGTTGGATCCGAAATGGACCGCCTTCTCGCTAGCAATGCTTTAATGAGAAAGCGACCTTTATTCGACGGTGTTGTGCACACCAGAATGGATGATAATATGACCCTATGACGAGAACGATGTTAAGTAAATTTGAGGATCGGCGTTGGTCGTGAGCTGAATGAGGAGGATAGACACACCGGGTGAGCGTTTCCGTGCGTACCGAGGACCAGAGGATGTAGATTGACAACGGGAAGCATGGTACGCCAAGAGAGAACCAGGAGATATGTTGAGTCCGAGGTCCAACGAGACGGAGAAACGAGTAAACGTTGTTTGACGTGGAGCATCCAGCAAGGAAAATCCGGACCTAGAGCTTGATCATCCCGACTGAGTTGTCGTTGATTGGACAGACACTAGATAGATACAGCACCCAAGTAGGTGGACCGAAGGCTTTGAGCCGTCTCTGTGCGCTCGTCCACAACTAGATTGCATTCTCGCATCGGACAATTAGAACCCTCGTCAAGGTGCGCGTGCGACCGGCATCAGGAGAAGCGGGAGTCCGAAGGTGTGACAGCACCGGTACCACACGGCGAACGTGGATTTTAAACGTTCAAGGATGGTTTGCGAGGCACGAAGCCGCCGCACGATACGCGGGGTAGGAGTCCTGACCAACAAGACGCATATGGGTGAAGGATATGAGCGTCACAGCCATCTGGAAGTCGAACCAGCGACTCGAGGAAGCGGATTTGAAGCCCCATATGTCTATATGAGACGACGTCTATGAGACGGAGGGAAGGGAAGAGAGATCTAATAAGATTAACCGTTGATACTCACCGACATTGGTCGAGGTCGAGGTCGTGGTCGTGGTATGGGATCAAGATATTTTGGGACAACCGTGAGAGATTTGGGCTGATTGTCTTATCTTATCTCCACACCAAACCCAGAATGCTAAATCAAAGGGCCGTTGCAGTCAGAATTTCCTCTCGTTTAATACTTGTCCGAAGCCACTAAGGTAGCAAAGTCTCGCCATGCTCAGTTAGAACCTCATGGGAATTTCAGACGAACGAGGGTGCAAAATTAGAATCCCCATCACGAGTCCGAGGTACCATGGAGAGGTCTATTCGCGGATGGCTTTTGTATCTCTCTGGACTGAAGAACGATTGCGAGGTTTGATAGATGATAACCGTAGATGTCGGTATTACAGATTATCTATTCGGCGTATCGGTACGCTATAACCAGTATTTGAGATGGAAAATTTGAGCCCCACTGGACGTATGGACTTTCGAAGGATTCACGACAGTTGACTGTTACAGTCGTCCTTGATTTTCCGCAGAGGATCCACGATAACTTGCTATCGCAGCCTGCGACCTATGTCAGAATCCACAGTCGGTCGACAGAACTCTAGGGAAGACAAATAGATGGCTCCCGTTGGTATAAGCTAGACCAAATGTACTCGGAAAATTAGCGGGCCACCCTGCACGCTTGCATGCATTAGCGTGCAAGCGTGGCATAGGAACAGAGCACTCTATGTTAAGGGAGAATGATGGTCACCTCACTACAGGAACTAGTAGGAAAGGTGAGACAGTGATGAGACCACAGACGAGAAGACTACATACAGTTGCCGTGCGATCCACCCGCTGTTGCCCACTTCTATGGTGTCCATTCGGAAGACCTGTTTCTTCACATCCAAGTAGAGCTAAACAATTTTTAGTTGGATACACTCCGTGTTAAATACTTCCATACCTTTTTCGAGGGCGAAAGCATGGCAACTAGCTTATGACAAGGAGGGTGAGAGCAAACCGTGGGAATTTGAACTTGAGGAGGAAGCGATTCTCAGAGCCTGTGCGGCATATCGAGCGATCAGAACGCTTAAGATACATGAATTAGTCCTTTAAGCACCTCCGAATCTCCATTTACTTGAAAAGCAAGTGTAAGCATCATTGAGGAAGCCAGAAACAAGAACAATCTCCCCTCAAGTGCACGGATCTTCAACCCACGGTACTTCAAATTCACACATAGAGTACTCGAGAAAAGAAGGCTAAGTATTCACGCTGAATTCACATTAATGTACACCACTGCACACCACTGCACGCTACATTCATGCTAGTGCACGCTAATTGCAACGCTGCACGCTCATGCACGCCAATCCAAACGAAGGCGTTCCCAGCTTACACTAAATAAAGTAAGCCGTGCTGTTTATTATTCTCCCTACGTTACGATATATGAGGCTGAAGACTTTCGCGCTGCACCGAGCAATTGACCATGATGCATGCAATCTATAGCTAGCGGCTCAAATTACACAGCAATCATGGGATAGCTACGCCACTAGGTGATTTATCGTAAAGAAGGACCTGATTCTCTGATTTATATAGCTTCATGTGACAAAGTCAGCCTAAATTTGAAATGAGCACTTCCTAGATATGTTGAGTCTCGACAATCGGCCCTTCAGATATCTTACCTTCCACGTCCTCCCTATCCAAGGAAGCGCTGGCATCCTGATCCACAGCCACATGCACGCTAGTGCACGCTAGCGTGCAGGGTGGCAGGCCAATTTCCCTTTGCCCAATGTAAATTATAACAATTGATAATGTGTCTTCCGTGGATAAAAGAGAAAGAGGAGGATCGAGAGGGTGGCCAGGAAACCGAGAAGATCGCGGATCTTACCTTATCAGGGAAGATCTCACGCCACACCGAGGCGATGATCGAAAGATGCCCGTCATCCTCTTTTCTCTCCACGTCGGTTGAAGATAGACTGTACCCCTTCGCTCGCTCACAGCAGCGCTCTGTACAATTTCAACGAGCCCCATCGCCCCCGCAGTCCGCCTACCCTATCCACGGCCTGATTTCTTTGTCTCTCCAGAACATCGCCTGAATAGCGATATACGAGAACGTGGTGGGTAACGATGGGTTTCTGGAGTCGACACATTCGGGTAAAATATGGCCGTGGATTGACCGTGGATGAATAGCGCCTGGGTTCGTTCCGTTATCATATCCCTTCTGGTTCTTTTCTATCCACCTTCGTGGTTTCCTCTGACACACTACGCTGGGGAATATCGACGGGTGCCCTCCTAAACCCCCGATAGATGTCTTATCGAAGATCCTTAGTCGGTATGCCATCCCACATCCCACCTGCCCGCTCGCGAATCCTTTTATCGCTGTCTCTTCTGAGCTCCATCAGCCACGGGGCCCCTGACCTTCCGTCATCCTCCACTTCGTTTGACGATTCACCGCGTCACAATATGTCAACGATTACGGGCTGTGAAGTGAGGCTGCGCGGATGTAAAGCCGTAAGACGATCGTCCGATGGGCAAGCTACCGCATCGCCACCTCGATGCTGGGTTCTGGTCCATTTCCTCACTTTGACTCGCTTTCTTGTTTTGGATGTCTTGCTCGCCTTCTTCGCACTTAAGGGTCAAAACGCACTGAACGTTCGCCAACCGCGAACTGGCGTCGTATTCACGTGTCGCTGCTGTCAACATGGGTCAGTAAACCACGACTCCGCCGTCAATTTTGAAACTCACTCGTGCGAGACTCGAAATATTGAGTGGCAGCAATTATATCTATATCGCTGCATCGCCTTTTATTTGTCGAAAGTAGCCTAGTGATGAGCCTATTGAATGCCGGAGGGAGAATGGTCGTATTTGTTGGCCAGAACACCACGAAATTTTTATTTCTTGCTAGCCACCCATCGCCCTGCGCTCGACCCTCTGAGAGCGACTCAGACAAGAAGCCTGAATGACAGCGCCTCAGGAAACGAACCTGGGATGGATTTTGCACTGGGTTGGTTCTCGAGTATCTCTGGAAATCGTTCGTCCTGAAGCAAACTCGATAGCACTATAACGATCCCCGACTCGGAAGAAAATGTTGGCGATTAGGATCGGAAGGAAGAGAGGATGCACGGACTGTCAAAGCACGAGTAGTATCGTTTATGTCGACAGCTCGAATTTCTGGTAAAAAAAAAAGACTGGGAATAATTAGAGGAAAAAGGCGGGCGCGTGGCGGTTAAATTACCGTACTGACTAATGTACGTCTACCCGACTGCAAATATCACAACCTCACGCTAGGGTGAATCCATTTTGAGCGGAATCGGACAGCGGCATCCTTGAGTCTTCCTCTCCTCGCCTTCTGAATCATCCGCAGGTCCGTATTCATTCTTTGCGACTTAGAAAGCGAAGACAAGGCATCTAGAATCCAGACCCGCTCGGATGCGCAGGTGACGGACGTTGGATGGACCCTTTCGTGCCGCAAACACGGTGGGCTCAAACGCAGGTTGCCAATTCTGCCTGGAGGTGGGGGTAGCGGAGATGGCAACTGCCATTAAGGACCATTACGGCTTCTAGGTCGTCGTCGAGAGACCTAGTGCATGGCGCCATGCTGATTGAAGTAAAGTAACGAGAGCCTAGGCAACGGTCAACTGGAAGAATGTCACAAAATAAACCGTGCACGACAAGAAATGCATTCACACCTCGCAAGCCACCTCGTATCTTCCCGCCTTAATTTTGCCTTGCGGGTTGAAACGATCATCTTGCTGAGGCGTTGATTTCTAGCGTTGGAATGTAATTAGTGCCCTCATAAATCGAAACTGACAGAAACACCTACCGGCGTGGTTTCATCGATCGTGGTGAGAAAGACGATAGGAAGACCGAGCGAAGTTCAAGGCACTGGATGCTGGAGCTTCCTAGCTTTTATCTGCGGTACATGCGCGAGGTGTGACACTAAGAAGCGCGAGGATGGAGGTAGAACACGTTAGGCGACTGCCAAAAAAAGCGTTATCGAGAGTCTTCAGAGATCCGTACGTGGTGGTAGGTAATGGACAGCACAGGCATAGGGTCAATCCTCTGAACAACATGGTATGAGTCGTAGGTACAGAGAAGAGGAAGAGTAGACGTACCACAGGTCAATACTTCGGAATGAAGAACCGCACAGCTCCTTCTCAATTAAAAACCACAACGTCAACGACCAACCGGTCATTTCTCCTCCGGACTCTCACAGTTCAGCGAGAATGTTAGCCCAGAAATGGCGTTGGAGGTTGGTTTTCGTCCAGCTGGATGTTGAAAGGGCCGACGTATACGTCAACGACAGTCGAAGTAAAGAGGGTACCAGCCCTCCTAGTGACCTCGACATCTCCGCTGGCTTCACCCATGTCGAGACGGGGGAGGAAGATGCCGATTCCGACCCGCGAGGTACTTTGGAGATGACGAATTGCGGCCCAGGCTGTTCGCCATGAATGAGGCTGGTACTGGATGGGGTGACGGTGACCTTATTTTCTGGTCAAACGACGACAGAGAAGCAAAGAAGCCTCGAGGAGGTCCGTTTCGCTCGAAAACAGAGTCAGAGACCCTGGGGCTGAAGGGTAGAGTCCTCTTGGATGATCGACGATCGATGATCCTCTGCAGCAACGCAGATGCTATGTTTCGTATGTGCTCGAGGTTACCACGGAAGGTGCTGGCAACAACGGCACCAGGCTCTACTCAGTTCAGTGTTAGTAACTGCCAACCGGGAGAAGAGACATTTGAGAACGCACCTGAGCCTTACACCACGAGAAGATCGAGCCTCGAACCCTAACACGCGTCTCCCTACTGCTCTCGTGAGCCGTGGGCTTCATCCCAGAGGCGCATTGCTTGTCGACAGGGTTTCAGAGTAGCTAAATGCATGACGTGAGCGATTATAGCCGACATACAGCTGCTCTGTGTAGGAAGTCGAACCCTCATAGTGCAGGATGCCTCGATGTTGCGGAGAGGAGATCGCCGTTACTTGAGTTCCAACACGACTTGGACGTGAAGCAAGCGTTGACGGAGGAGATAGAAGCAGAGGTTCTATGTTTCTCGAGATGAGCAAGAGGTGGTGGTTGACGTTGAACGGCCGGCAGGAGGAGCAAGTCGTTCAAGATCACTGAGCGGAAGCAAGGCGCAAGGAGGTCAAAAGCGTGAGAATTCCCGGACCCCATACGAGAACGCAAACTGCCATGCAGGAATCTTGGTACTTACTGACACCCCTCATGAACTCCGTCTTTTCTCTTCATATGCTAATGCCACATCACATGGTTGATCTCATCTCTGGCGTGGAACATTGGAAGTGGCCCGTGGGTCCGTTTACCCTTTTGGCTGAAGATATCCACAAAGCGTGCAACGCCAACGCATCGCCGACGTGCTATTGACGGCCTGCAACTCCTACGTTCAATTCAAGGTGCTCGTCGTGAGTGGCTAAATTGCGAAGGGAGTGGTCTCCTAATCGAGGATACGAGTAGCTTGGTATGGCAACCGAACTCAAGACCTCATACAAGTTGGTGCCTCCCCTCCCATCCTCGGGAATGCCCTAATCAACGATTTGTCTATGACCGCGAGACAAAACTCATAGGCACCGTTTCGAGGCGAGAGATGATACCCAACCGTTAACTGGACAGCGTAAGTTCTCAATTAAATAACGTCCAATATCACACTGATATTGCAGACACCGTTCTTCCCGAGCACGCCACATGTCTCATCAGCTGCCAGAGAGGGCCTCCGGCCTACAAGCCTTTCTCTGCAATAGATAGCATCTTGGTCCCATCCTGTTCCTAGCCATGTGCCCATTCAGGCCAAAACAGCGTCACCCAGGTGGCGATGACGAACACCAAAACACAGACGGAAATAGTGCGCGGAGAACATCTAGTCCCGGACAGGCTTCATGGAACATCCTTTCTGGGGCATGTCTTAGCACTTCCCAGACCGCAGAACGTATCTTCTAAAAGTAGTACACATATATTGTTCCCTGACAAGGATTTGGGTGATGTGAATAGACCCTAGCCCAAGAGCCGAGAAAGCTGAGAACGAGTCGGGCGCTTACACTGGGCGCCCCAAAAGATGGGCACACATAGTCAGCGATCTGTCACCTAACCTCAGCGCTGGCGGAGAAGTCTATCGGGCGCCTGATATGATACGCACAGATCGGAAGTTGCACACTCTGTCAGGAAGCCAACCTTCTATTTATATACTTACTTGAACGTGATGACCACGAGAAGCTCGAATTATGAACCAAGACGTGTGCCCTAGAAAAAAGTGACACCTTTGGCCTTCCTCTCTTGACATGCAGCTCGGAACGAGTTGGTTTCCATATGTCATCCCAGAGCAGGTCCTCACGCTCAGGGAGTGTCTGCACGGTGATACTTGACGCCGCGACATTGGAACATTCCTCCCCTTCCTACCGACTGCCTTCATTGTCTTTCACATGCAGAAGGTGGCAGGAGCGAATGGCTTGCGTTATGGAGAGAGCTGTGCATCAGTCCACCCTTGTATTCTGACACCACCATTATCCCTCCAAATTTTACTGCATTAACCCGTCGGGTTGAATATCCCGTGATCTTATTTCGACACCTGCGTACTTATATTATGTGCTTCAGTGCACGAAGAGGGAGGTCAGGCCCCCGTTCTTGCGCCTCTCAAACATATCTTCCCACTACGATGCTGCACCATGCCCAGGAGAAGCCAAACGTCCTCCCGCACACGTATCCAAATCAAACATTCTTCAACGCACGGAACATACAGCTCATAGACACCATTTTCGATGTGAGCATTTTTCAAACATATACCGGGTCGGGGAAAGGCGTTGACCTGATGGCTTTCTGTAGGTCTCCAAATGCTAGTTCTGTATGGAAACAAGATAACCGTCAGCAGTAATGGAAACGCCTGTTCTTCCCAGAGCACGGAATATGCATTATCAAGTCGCTAACAAGGCCCTCTCCCCCGCTCCCTTGCAGAAACTCTGCCACAGAATATCACACTGCAAGGGGAGATCAAGAAGGTCAAAGTGTTGACACGTGTATACGGCGGAGGGCTCCTGTTCCACACTTTAAAGAGTAGTTGAAGATCCTGGCGTGCGCGCGACTCGAAGACGGGTGACGGACGTGAGCGCTGAGCGTGGGAACATGAGAGAAGAGGCAACGGTGCGTCCAAAATACGGTCGAAACAAGGACGAGAGACGAGGGAGAGAGATGAAAAACGAACTGAATTCTCTCTTTTGTGTGTATGTGAAGACAGAGTTTATATCTACAAAAAAAAGGGAACTCAGGAAGGGAGATATCCGAATCAGTGTGGAGGAAGAAAGAAAAAGATAAATTTTCAGATAAGAATGAAAACGCAAGGAAAAGGGAAAATGCGGCGAGGTGGCGATTGCATTGATGGAAAGGAAGGGTTACTTAACAAGGAAAGGGTGGCGCGCCGAGCATTTCGGTGAAACGGGGGAGAGGGGAAAGGGCGGTGTCAGTCACGGGATGGCTGCGCGTGCTGACTGAGGATCGCCGGATCCGTCGAGGAATCATATGGCTCGATGTGAAAGGCATCGGGGAGCGAGGGAACAACAGGAATGCCATGACGAAAGTCGAAAAAAAGGGATCTTCCGGGGTCAGAGAGCGGGCCAGCTCATCAACAGCCATTATCTGATAGAGCATTTCAGTGAGGAGGGGGTCGCACCTTATATCATTGGAAAAGGATTTATGTGATAATCACCTACAGACCCAAATCCCTCCGGCCTGATGCTCGTGTCCTTTATCGTTCCGAAACTCCTTTTGGATCTCTTTGACATCGATTCCTTGTTATTCAGCTCTCGATTGAACCTTGGTCAACATTCAATACTAACCCTTTGATCCCCTCACCAGAGGCTTCACTAACGGCAGGAGCAGGGGCTGTTATTTGCGTATCACAGGCCTCTGATCCGCTGGAAGGTGTCGATTGAATGATATTTGATTGATCAGCTTGAAGTAAAAATCTGTTCCCGCTTTGACTTTAAATTTGAGCCATAAGAACGCACATCCGTTGGCATTCCGAGGCAACACTGGTGTATGAAGTACTTGGCTTTGGTTTCAGGCTTTTTCAAAACCACGGATTATCGCATTTGGGAACGTACAAAAAGCAGTTAAGTCAGTGCCATTCCCATCACCGGTGTAGGAGGTCACTATGCTGTTGTGGCACTCGAGTCCTCTTGCACCGGACCCAAAGTTAATCCTTGGGTGGTCTAGCCGATATGATATCATTTCTCGATAAGGTAAAGGAAAAATATTGAACTTACCTGCTCTGTTCGGGGGGGAAGCATCTATGACCTTGAATATTGTATCGTTTGCATGGAAATCTGCACCGTCACCAAAGAATTTCTGATTCGGGGAAGCAGCTTGTCTGCCGCCAGTCTCGGATTTCTCAGGTGGACGCATCCAGGAGGGGATGGAAATATAGATCCTGAATTTCCGATGACAATGGCCAGTATTTATAATCTTTGAGGGATGCCATTACCAAATGATATGAGGCCACCAGAAAGGTGTCGATACTGGGCGGCAACAGCACATGCATAGGGTTAATGCTTTGAACAACATGGTATGAGTCGTAGGTACAGAGGAGAGGAAGAGTAAACGTACCACAGGTCAATACTTCGGAATGAAGAACCACGCAGCTCCTTCTCAAGCAATAACCAGAACGTCCACGACCGACCGGTCATTTCTCCTCTGGACTTTCACAGTACAGCGAGAATATTAGCCTAGAACTGGCGTTGGACGTTGGTTTTCGTCCAGCTGGTCGTTGAAAGGGCCGACGTATACGTCAACGACAGTCGAAGTAAAGAGGGCGCCAGCCCCCCTAGTGACCTCGACATCTCCTCTGGCTATGCCCATGTCGAGATGGGGGAGGAAAATGCCGATTCCGACCCGTGAGGCACTCTGAAAACGAGGAATTACGGCGCAGGCTGTTCGTCATGGACGAGGCGAGGCGCTGGTGCTGGATGGGGTGACAGTGACCTCATTTTCTGGCCAAACGACGACAGAGTCTACTTGGATGATCGACGATCGATGATCCTCTGAAGCAACGCAGATGCTATGTTTCGTATGTGCTCGAGGTTACCACAGAAGGTGCTGGCAACAACGGCACCAGGCTTTACTCAGTTCAGTATTAGTAACTGCCAACCGGGAGAAGAGACATTTGAGAACGCACCTGAACCCTACAACCACGAGAAGATCGAGCCTCGAACCCCAACACGCGTCTCCCTACTGCTCTCGTGAGCCGTGGGCGTCATCCCAGAGGCGCATTGCTTGTCAACAGGGTTTCAGAGTTGCTAAATGCATGAGGCGGGCGATCATAGCCGACATGCGGCTACCCTGCATGGGAACTCGAACCCTCGCGCAGGATGCCTCGATATTGCGGGGAGGAGATCGTCGTTGCTGGAGTTCCAGCACGACTTTGACATGACGGGAGAGCTTGCAGAGGAGATAGAAGAAAAAATATTCCATGTTTCTCGAGAAGAGAAAGAGACGTTGGTTTGTAGAACGTCCAGTAGAGGTTAGTACAAGTGGCTCGAGAAGAACGAATGGAAGCAAGAAGCATGGAGGTCCCCAACCGTGGGAAATACCGGACCGGACTCCCGCCTCATGAATCCTTTGAGGCTCAGGATGAGCTTGGGCAAAGCCTTTTTACTTATTTCACCGGGTCAGATTCTGCGCATCAAACGAGTAATGAAGAGAATCTAAGGCTGTAATTTGACTGCCCTATCTTAAATACCAGGTTTTATTGCGTGAGGCTTGGCATATTACGGGTCTACTCAGCTTCCATATCAACATCTAACTCGCAATGAGTCCCAGTCGTGAACAAGGAGAACCCGAACCGACCTGCCTTCTTTGCCAACGTGCTGTCTACGTAGATTCTAAAATGTAAGTGAAGTAGAAAGACTTGGCTGGTGCACAGCGAAGCAACCACACGGCGTACTTCTGGCGATGGAAGTTGTGGTAAGAGAACGCAAACCAACATGCAGGAATCTCGATACCCACACCCCTCATGAACTCTTCATGTGCTATGGCCACATAGCGTGATCGATCTGCCCTCTAGCACGAGGAGATAACTGTAGACAGTTCCATTACCGTCGACCTGTACATTCTGATCTTTCCAGGGACTCTGTATGTTTCCGCTGAGACAGCAGTCAAGTGGCCGGCAACCAAGTAGACCTTATGGGCAACTTATGGGTGTGCCTTGTGTCTTGCTCCCTTTCAGACTCCTCCCCACATTGACCGGGCTGTGACGCGCCTCCTATTCGTGTCCGCCCACCCAAATAGGACGGCCCAACTGCAGGCCACATGAAATCTGTCGCTCTCACCTCCCATCCCCGAGCATGTCCACCCTTACTGAGACACACCCTAATCAACAATTCTTCGCCAATTCCCATGGGACGCAACTTATAGACACAATTTTTGAGCTGAGAGACGATGCTCCGCCATCGCCAGGACGGCGTAGGTTCTCGATTTGATGACAAGAAATGTAGCGCTGATATTCAATGTCAGGAGGAAGAATCAACGTTGGCTGTAGATCGACGAACTTGAGATTCGAGAATAGTATTTTTCAGACTTATACAGGATCCGGAGAGGGCTTCGACTTGAATGCTTTCTGTAGGTCTTCAATTTTCCACGCCATGTAAGAGGCGAAGTAACATTTGACAGTTATGGAAACCCCTGTTCTTCCCCGAGCGCGCAATGCGCATTGTCGGCTCCCTAACAGGACCTCCGATTGTGCTACCAACGACATACCCACGCCCCAAACAATTCAAGGCAGTGGCTCGCCGTCTCGACCCTTCCAATCCCACCCCCAGTCCACGGCGCCAAAGAGGGGAACACGAAGGCCAAATTACAAAAGTCAATAGAGCTCGGAGGACGTCTGGCTCCGAGCAGGCTTCATAGAACATCGACGTGGATTCAGATCGCAGACCTTGGCATCGACGTGACCGTATGTCAGCTCCTTATGATACTTGCTCTATTTCTTTTGCGACTAGGTCCTTGATGATATAAATAGACTCTGGCGGAACTTCAGAACGAGACGAGTGCTTAGCCCAATCGCCAGGGCCGCGCTAAAAGGATGACATATAAACCCGACCATCTGTCGGACATTGGAATGATATCGATTGGACGATATGACTCACGTTCCTGTCACTTAACATCAGCGCCGGGAAAGAAGTATATAGGGCGCCTAATAAGATATGTATAGATCGGAAGTTGCACACCTCCATTTATTTCCGTGATTTAGGTGTGATTTATTCGGCCCCTATAAAAAGAAGGACAAAGTTTAAAACGAATACAGGGCGGAAGCTCGACTCAGAAGCACATCTTAGAAGCAAGGCGAACCCGGCCCTCATCTATAATGTATTTACGAGACATTCGCCATACCTCGTCTTTACTGCTATCAATGTAACCGCTGTAAGATAATAACGTAGCTTACAGTGCAGATGGAGAAATTAAATCAGCGTCGAAGGCCGTTGATAAGTCAGAAAGACACAAGTTAAGCGGTAATACTTCAGACTTCATCTAGACAGTACAGTCCTGTATGGGACGTCCGTGCTATTATACTGATCACACTCCAATTATCCTGCGATACCGGCCTAACCGGAGTGGACTAGGCGAGCATGGATAGGCGCTGCACTGACATGCACCTTGGATTAATAACATATAATTAGAGATGCTGACCTGAATGGATAACATGCAACAGGATACGTACAGGAACCTCGAGGCAAAATAGGGGGTTGGTTGACTGATGAGCGTCAGAAGAAGATCAACAATTCACAGCAGAAAAGTGGCTTACAGAAAGCATTCGAGTCAAAACCTTTGTCAGACCCAGTGTACGTTTGGATGACACTGTTCTCCATTGTGAAATTCGCTGAACCACTCCTGAAATTTATTCGTGCTCCAACTATGCAAATCAGCAGAGGAATAACACAGGGCCTCACTCTCAACGACTTACATGTTCCTTTCCTAGAAGGTGAGGCACCGTTCAAGTCGAAAACTGCGTCGAGTAGTTCAGTTCTGTGGGCGTTGTAGAAGAATAATTGATTTGCGATGACAAGGCGCCCCTCTTGCTTGTCATTTGGCATTGTGTGTGGAGGATGCTTCGAGAAGCAGAGACATAGAGATGGGTCAACATTCCTCGATTTATACCATTCGGTTCCCAGGGAACTGAAAATTGCATGGCGTGAAACTTTTATAGTTGGAATGAACTTCATTGGATGATACATATACAGCACTGCCTTCTTGTCACCTCAAGTCCCCGCTACCAGAGAAGTCCGTCAGGCGTCTAGCATGATACGCACAGATCGGACCTTTCACACCCTGCCAGAAAGTCAAGTTCTATTTATTTGCAAGACTTATTGTACATTTAGAATGCGATCGGCAAACTTGTAAGCGGGAGAACAAATGGGCCGTTCTCCATCCGTTCCAACACCAGCGCCTAAGTGTCCTGCCCAATGCCATATCACCACGCTATCACCAAAACAGACCAACTTAGAGACTATATTCAACCCCTTATAGTGTACAGAAAGCTCAGATTATCTTTGCTACACTCCGCATCTTGCAATATATCTTCAGGACCGAACAGAGAAGCCGTTCTTGAGGTCGTCGATTCCACATTTCAAGGTGGACAACAGATTCAAGAGATTGTCTTGACTTTATTGCGAGTGCGACCAGCCTTCTTGGAGCTGGCAGGGTACTTGCTTTTTTTATCGT
This sequence comes from Agrocybe chaxingu, assembly GCA_027627235.1. NCBI lineage: Eukaryota > Fungi > Basidiomycota > Agaricomycetes > Agaricales > Agrocybaceae > Agrocybe > Agrocybe chaxingu. The sequence continues at coordinate 14,231 of JANKHO010000179.1, read as the reverse complement.
CTTGCGCGGGTGCAATAGAATGGGTGGGGCATCTAGGGGATGGAGCATGCTTTGGTGCGCACGTACTGCCTGTGGTGGAAGTATGAGGAGTCGGATACGGGCTGTACGGCGGCGTGTTCGGTGGTGCCAGGGGTGGGCTACTGATGTTACGAGGGAGTCCATGTTCGCTGAAGACCTGCAGTTGTCTAGCATAATTTCTGTCTGATGATGTGGCGGTCTGCTGAACGGTGCTAGAATAACTGGCTCCTTCGGCGTGAGCTATGAGATAGAAGACATGAGGTGTCATTCCGAAAGCAAGTCAGACCCGTACCAGTGGAGGATTGGCGAGGCAGCAGCGGCGGCTGGGCGACTAAATCATTATATGCGTCATGGCACGCATAGCAACGTCCCATATCCTGGACTTACAGAAAGCGTTCATATCAAACCCATCTCCCTCTTGTGTCCCTGTGAATGAATGAAATATGCTGTTCTCCACCTTGAGCCCTGTTGCGCCATGGGCAACGTTTATACCGGCGCCTTCTGCAGTAGGTAAGAGCAATGTGATATGGGATAGGAATACTAAGGAAAATAATGACAGCATACCTTCAATAGCGCCTGATGGGGCTTTGTCGATGAGCTTGGTTACCGTGTCGACTATGTATGCATTGGTGGTATTTACAAAGAACTGTTGATTGCCATTTGCCGAGATGCGGGGCTGGGCTGCTTTCCATCCCTCTTTCTCAGGAGTTGGTGCATTGGACATGTCGAGGAAAGGTCAAGAGAATCAAAAGATCGCGATGGCCTCAGCCCGCCTTTATACGTGGCCTGAATCAGGAATCAGCTGAGCGTCATGTTTCTCGAACCGTACATCTGTAGAGATAAGATTTAGGTTTGTCCAGCTGCATGCGATTAAATACACTGTCAAATACGGCGTTTGCCAGTTTACGGCGTGCTTCAATTGTATATGCACACCGTAAACTGGCAAACGCCGTACTTAAACGCCTGTCGAGCACAAGGCATTCGCAAGAATACTCCTCACGGTTTGTGTCTTTTTGATACTGAAAAGGGAAGCCAAGGATGTTTTCTACCTTATGGACGAAACTTAATGCAATGTTCTGTCAATTTCGTATTGGTCGTCCCACACGCCTGAAAGTGGTCGTTTAATTGCTGCCGCACAGGCGCCGAAATATTGTTATCGTCTTACGTCATCATATCCTCAAGAAATTCCTCGAAGTTAGTCCGCATTATGGCAGTGGCAGGGTGAGGAGAAGGGGATCTCGATCAGGCGTAACTGAACAGAGAATTCTGTACACTAAGGTTGCGTCACAGATGCTTTGACTCCGGGTTTGACTCGGAAACACGGGAGTCCCGATAATTTCTAGAAGACAGAGATCAGCTGTAACGTCCTTTTCTTTGAAGAGATGATGGGGTTATGATTCAAAAAACGATTCAGGTATGAGAGTTAAGTATATTTCTCTTAGTTCAGAACCCTATCAGGCGGAAAATGCTTACGCGCTCCAAGAATGATTTGAGCGCCGTCCTCAAGCCACGATCGCTATCCACTTGGTTTGCATCGCTAGAGTCCACTAGTATCATACAGAGGAAGTCGAGCAGTTCAGATTACCTTAGTCCAAGATTTAGTTGTGCGAGGTCATGACATAAGTCGAACGGTCACCACCTTTTACACGCCTGATATCGATATTAAATCGAACAGAATGTGACCTCCATCTACGCGAGTTGGCTTAGATGGCTTAGATGCAGTCGCCCTCTCATTGACTTACTCAGTCCTTTTCCAAGCGGTGCTTTCAGGTCAAAAATGGTGCCGATCAGTCTAGTTCCACTCGCGTTGGTGAAAAACTGCTCAGTCGGGCGAAGAGGATGGTCCACGATGTGGTATTCCAGCATCGTCAGTAGATCCTCTGGATGCACAAAGACTGGTTAAAAATGTGGCGGGGTCCCAATTGACGATTCTCGAGCAGGAGAGAGGGTGCCCAGATAGTGCTCTAGGGACCATGACTGATGGACAAAAACAGAACTAAGCGAGGTGGTCCCAAATAAGCGCTCGAGGATCATTCATTGAGTACCCACACCTTTGTGAGCAGGCAGAACGCGACCGTCAACTGTAGAGGCCACACAGATTGAGACCGTGTAAGAGGTCAGGCCTCTGGAAGGGCGGGTCGTGGCACATTCAAAGACACATTCGACCCGAATATTCGTCTTCATGAGTGTGAATGGCTTTGCGCGAGGCCTTGTTCAGCCTCAGCCCTATGCTTTTCGACATGGACGAAACAGGCTGTGGCAACGGCGCAACTTGGGGTAAAGCCCCAAGAGTAGACGCAGCGCTATATATGGTGCGTTCACGTTCCTACGTCTTTCCAGTGCATAAATACTCATTCTTGGCAATGTGATGCCCTATAGAGTCTTTAGCGTCATTGGTAGGGCTGAACCGCCTGTCGAGCTCATGGCCATCCGCCCGCTTAATTTGATCCAGCTACATCCAACCACCGCCAATCCTCACTAGCACGACGGAGTTGCGCTGCACGTTCACATAAGCGTTCTGCACGGCTTCAAATAATTCTCATCAAGGCGCCCTCAACGCTGAGGAGGTGACGCGTGACGCGTGTATCTCAGTTGCAATCCGGGTGATTTCACGTCTCACGTCGCTGGACATTTGAAAGGACTCGGAGAAAAGAAAGTTTGCAGTTGATATGCTGGGGATGGTCAAACGAAAGCCAATCATGCTCATGCGCCTCCAGGTGCGTCTCTATGTCGTCATCCGCTCGCCACCACTCATCCTTGTGTAGAACTTGCACCCGCCTGCGGATATGAATACGCAGACTACCACCTCGTCATTGCACTCGAAGGATACTCTACCGAACTCTTCCACGGCGAATGATTCGGAACAGTCCTCCCAAGTAGGTCAACTGCCTGCGCCCTTGTCCTCCGTCCAGCACAGGATTCACTGGCCCATCCAAGTCAATTTTACTGCTACGTGCTCCGCAGGATACCCGGCTCTACCCGAAGGCTAAGAACAAGCCCGTCATTGGTAGGATCGATGCTAGCATCGTCAGCATCGTTAGCAAGATATAGAACCAGGAAGACTTCCCAGACTTTCGACCAGTTTAATGCGCATATCCCCTATGTACGTCGCCTCTGTTGATGTCGTCGTCCCGAAGGCGGTTGTTAACCAAAAGCGATTGGTTAGCTAGATACATGCTCAAATCCTTACTCTTAGTCAACGAGGGAGAATATATGCGCCAACAAGAAGACGTGGGAGCCGGTATACTAGCACTCCGGGGTCGGGTCATCGACAACTCCTCCGTTGTGGATATGACGAGCGAACATTGTTGGACTCCCTCTTATGACCAATGTACGTTGACTCCGTTCCATGCCTGATTTATGCTGAGGTTCGCCAATCTAAGATTCGCCTCTTCTCCACCTTACAAATGCCTGACACATCGATCGAGACTGAACTCATGCGCAAGGCGCGACAAATCTTCACCCTCGGTACGTTGAACCATCGTTACTGTTCGGAGCCGTCGAACCTGACAAGCGGACAGAGCGCAGGTTCTCAAGCAATTGAGGTCAGTTGTATATCCCTTGTATCTTGGCTCGTGATTGGTCTGACGTTTTGACATGAAAAATATAGTTTTTTATTCATCGGAGGGGGCCTCATCGACTCCGATTTCCGTCATCGGAGCCAAGTCGAGAGCCTGCGTTAAGACGTTGGAAGAAGTCGTTCCTTCCACAGTTCTGGTGGACTGAAAGCGGAAGGCTCCTGTAGCCTTGGCCTTCGGGCACGCTGTCCGTCCGATGCGATGAGGCCGGGAACTTCGGCCTCGATCACCATATGCAAATCGTGGGCCTCGTATATATAGCACCAAAGACAGGAAGAATCCTCCTGCAACCCGTTCATCCCTGAGGTTTCAAATACTGGTAGGCGATGCTATTGCCCCCTTCACGCTGGCGTTACACCTTAGTCTCGGTGGAATCTGACAGATCCTCGTAGAACAGCTGCTGACGACATCGCGAGTGTGAATTTACGGCACCGTCCATTCGGGGGCAATCAGCATTGCTCAAGCGCGTTTTTCAGGTTTCTTTCGCGAGGTCTCTTTGGCTAGGTATGTCTGGCGCCCTCCTTGTTTCGTATTCTGGACGAGAACATGAAATTTCCTTCGGCATTCTTACAGCGACGATACTGCCAGTCCACGAAGAGATAGAAAGACCCCCTCGCTTCCGACCCTTCGGCCCTTCCGATTCCTCCGCCGAAGCCTGTACCAAACAACTGCGCCAAGTTTGTGCAGCTTCGGCGTTCATGGAGACTCGAAAACCACTGGGCGTACAAGTCATGCCGGATGTTGCCCTTTTCTCCCGCCTTCCCCTTTCAGCCCTCTCTGGAACATGACTCCTTGGGTGTGATGTTCACCGCAGGTCGTCCTAGACACACTATCGCCCTACCCTGTGTATGATCCCTCCCCTCGGGGACAATGCCCTTGAACAATACGACTTCAATCACTTTTCCTTCATGTCGGCCTTTAAGCAGGTGTCTCTCTAACCATCATCTATCGTTGACCGCTCCTACGGGATTCTCCCTTCCGAAGATGCAGAACTCGACCAAATCGAATCCTTATGACTCCTATACATCCACCAATGGCAATCACGTTCTTTTCATGAACGCGAAAGGAGCACAGGTGAACGATTCCGTGATGAAGACTGTCGACACTGCACCGCCCGGCGCTATTCCAAGTACGTTTCTGTCTTTACCCAAAGTGGTGACATTCATACACGCCTCCTAGACGGATCCAGTTTCAATTTCGCACATGGTGCGGAGGGAATGGTTCTCGAGAATACGATAGTCGCCGCGTATACCGGCGATGGAACTGGGGTAGATATCACAAAATTTTGTCCGTATTCTCGCTGTCGATGCCTTGCAGCTTTCCTGATTCTCTCTAATCCTCAGTGCTTGAGACCCCTCTTCTGCCACGCGCGGTTGCCGGCGCCGCTGCCCATGGTACGCTCACACCTCGAATATACTTGTACTCCTCCAGGACACAGCAGCGGGCTAACTCTAAAGCTAGAGACTCTTCTCCACACGGAGGGCCGCAGAGCCAGCGCCCTCTGAACACAAGTTCAAATGGGATGCCCGATGCAACTCAGATGGGGAGTGCGAATATTTGGAGAGGCTTATCAGGGCCTTTAGGATGGGGCGGCCGAGGAGGGAATGCCATGCAACCAGGCATCTCGGCCTTTAATTGCCGTGATAGGTCAGAACGGGATTCTGGCGCGTGTGGGGACTGCGATTAAGCGCCGAGTGAAGGAGGCCGTTGTCGAGCTACCTTTCTTTGAAGGATAAGGTCGAAAAGAAGGTATCCTGTTTATAAGCTGTAAAAGTTCCGACGTCTTATCGGCGGAGCTTCGTCGAATGTCTCTACATATTGAGCGCCGCAAAGAAATCATTACCATCACAGATAAGCATCATCCGCTAGATCATAACGACAAATTTGACGTTAGGACATGCAATAGCTCTGTAGTCGCGTACAACGCCAACGGACCTTCCCTTAAGAACAATGCGACCGAGTTCCTCAACGGTGTCCTCGCGTAAAGTCTTTGGGCGCTTAAATTTCGGCCCTTGATCCAAGAGGAGAATGGGAGGCGCGGCACCACGAGGCCCAATACTACGCACTCCTTGGGCGCTCCGCCACTGAATGCAATGCTACTCTCGTCGATGTCTGGTGATTGTTTTTCCTTTTCATGATCTCCATCTGTGCACGTCGGAAGTTCCACGGGGACCAGAGAAAAGTATGTAAACCAGGTGCCCCTGCTCTCCTTCCTTCTTCATTGCACTCCCCTTCGCTCCACCTAGAGTTACCGGCCTTATGGACGACAGGCAGACGAGAACGGTCAACGGGCACGCCCTACCCATCACCGATAGCGACAACAGCACCAACAGCGTTCTCGCCGCTGACATCGGCCCCGACGGCCAAGCAAACGCGCCTTCTTCGACGCAACCCGCCGCGCGAACCCAAATTCCCATGCCAGCCGAGAATCCGTACGCATTAGCCACCCCAAGCGGGAAGCAACAATTCTTCATAAATGCCATTCGCCCTCGAATCGTTGATACGGTGATGAACAACGCGGACACCACAGCGCCTGGAGCCGGAACACGTAAATGCTGCTTAACTCGAATTTAGTTCTATTTCTTTCCTCTGAAAATGTCTTCCTACAGCCGTAGGAGGCATCAGAGTAGGCAACGGGTCGACGGACCTACTTTTCGAGAATTGCGTCTTCCGCACGTACACCGGAACTGATCAGGGTCTGAATATAAATGCTTTCCGTAAGTCCCCTCCCATCGACCTGTCGAACTTCACGCAAGGACTAAAATATGAATTAACTCAGTGACCCAACCATCCGTCTTGCCTCGCCGTTCTGGTCCAGGTAAGTTACTCTGGCTTCCAATGTCTTGCCCTCAGCAACATGAAAGGGTATGCTGACACTTTCTTTCTGCAGCTCGTGAACAAGACCAGGGGCCGGTTTCCGGTAAGGCTCCAACCATATAGTATATGTATACCCCGCCACCTGTAAATATACATATAGGGTTTTAAATAGTATATAAACACTATATATATGAATATATGGTTTAGATAGACAGTTACTCGGAATCGTGTTTTTTGCGACGAATGACAGGCTCGTGAACATCTAATAACCCACTCTGGATCCACATCTTTGACAACAGAGCTTCCGAGACTGTTTCTGCCTTCAGCGAGGATCGAAGGTCCGCACAAATGTGCCTTGATTTTGAGAAGACGCGCTCGATGGAGACACTTGTGGCTGGGATGGCGAGGAAATCTCGAGCCATCCGGGCAAGAGTGGGGAAGGCGCCTGCATAAGTCTAGAGTAGATTTTGAATCAATTCATTGAAACTAAGCTCAAACAACGAAATACACTCACTTTCCACCATGCCAGTGGCCTGTAAAGATCACCCTTTCCTCCCTGAAACTTCAGATATCATCGGATTTCATCCTCCAGCATCTCCTGGTCCATGGTAACAGTTGAGAAATCCAGGACATCAACATTGCAGATATCACCAAGGATATCTCCAGAACCATCTCCAGAGCATTGTGGGGTGGCTTGCACGTCACTGGCCATCTCCTTGCTCGGTTGTGGCTGGACTTCGTGGTATGTCTGAGCAACGTGCTGAAGCAGTGCTTCAGCCTTCTCGATGGCATTTTTCTGGCCTGCAGCATCAGCCTTCGAGACCGCGTTGGCGAACCATTGAGTTCGCAGGTTTGGATGAAGGACTAATCAACAGGGGCTTATAAATGTAGTGCCTGCTGTCGAGATAATGTGACATACCTGTTGCAAGAATGTAGAACTGATTTCCTGTTGCAATGTTGAAGTACTTCTTCAGCTTTTGGAGTGCTGCCTTGGCCCCGGAGCGAATACTATATGGATGGTCCTTGTTGTCTGCTTGCCTCTGCAGGTGCCTCTCTAGGGAAGTGAAGAGAGGAAGTACGAAAGGTAAGGTTGGTGTGCCCGAAATTGACATTGTATGGGTTGCCTTTGTGAATTCCTGCAGAATTGAGTTGAGGAGAGGATTCATATACAAAACTACCGTCGTGACACACCTCAAGGACATCAGCGATCTGTTCTAAGAATTTCCAGTCTGCTTTGGATAGCATGACACTGCGGAAACTTGGAGTGTCAAAGACCCAAGTGTCCATGGCCTGTCAAATGTGAGAGCACTGATCCGAATCAGTCAATAGCACTTACATCTTGGATAAGATGCCCTCGATGAATCATGGCATGGGTATAGTTCCACCTTGTCAGAATATCTTTGATCACCATGAGCCCCGCCCTTCGATCATGGCCATATTTTGCTCGTGCGATCTTGCGGAATTTTGCCCGACGTTGAGGCGATGATGTGATCTTGGTCACAATGAAGTGCAGCTAGAAATCCAGTCAGAAGCTATCCCATTGGGATGATTTTTCCACTACGTACCTTCTTAATCGCACTCTTACCTGACATATCCTGGGCGTCTTCCTCCTCGAGATTTGCATCATCGCTGTCCAGATCTCTGTCCAGATCCTCGTCAAATTCTTCAGCTTCCAGTGCTTCCTGGACTTCATCTTGTTCTACGTTGTAGTGAATGGGATAGTCCTGGATGTCAGCATACTGATCATTGTCATCTGGGTCTGGAGCTTCATCAAGAGCAAAAAGGAAGGCCTGAACAACGAGATTGATGACATGTGCTGTGCACCGAATGTGCACATCTGGGGTGGGCTCGATTCCATAGCGGGTACGGAGGTAGTGAGATGCAGTATTGACAATCACTTCATTGACAGAAGCATTGTCAGTCATGAGGCTCATAAAGTGGAGACAAGATAAGTTCAGATTCAAGTCCTAGATTGAATGAATGCAGGACTTATCTTATCAAGCCCCCCTCGCTTTCGAGCACCGTTGAAAAATGCGAGGCCGCCATGTTCACCCTCGTGCTCTTTATCTTCAAGGGGCTTAAAGTCGACAATACGCTCCACAAGCTCCCAGTCATCATTGATGTACTGAGCGATAGTTCCAGCAAAGGAGAAAACCATCTGGCGTGTGGTCCATGTGTCGGTGGCGTACGCAATCTTGGACTTGATGCTCTAATCATTATATAATTTCAGATAAATTAGTGAGAAATTAACAAGTTAATACACACTGTCATCTCACAAACGACCTTCCCATGAAGCTCAGCAAAGATTTGTGCGAGCTGATTCCGCACTGTGGTGTCACTTGGAAGGTAAAATTTGGTCCTGAGGTACTTGAAAAGAATTGCAAGACTCGGGGCTTCTCCAATGGTCCAAGGCAGACTTTCGTCGAGTATCCAGGCAGAAAAAAGACGGAGAAACCCTTTCTGAGTTGGAATAATCTCAGGATTTAATTCTCCATCCTTCAGGAACTTGCGCATGAGTTCAGCGCTCTCCTTAAACCTCAACTTCGATGCAGGCTTCTCTGGACTATCAGAATTCTCACCAGCAGCTGAAGCCGAGTCAGCCGCCTTCCGCTTCTTTGAGCATTCGGTCACATGCGATGCCAAATTGTTGAGTTTTGGAAGAGTCGGCTCGTCATCAAATTGTGGATCTTGTCCGAAAATTGTGCGGTTGACACGGCGAGTGCTGGGAGATGAATTCTTTGTTTACTTCCTCTTTGTGAGAAGAGCATAGCACTCACCATGTACAGTATCTACAATGAAAGAGCCATTTCTTCTCACCATTTTGCATCTTCACAGGGGTGGGATCATGAAAGTAACTTAGACTCTTATTCTCTGGACCACGCTGAGCACCCTGCCTTGCCTCAACCTCTTCCACGTCTCGAAGAGCAGTCTTTCCATCGGACTCTTCTCCAGAGTCCTCGAGAGTGACAACCTTAGCATTCTTCTCGCCCACCTGGATCTAAAATTAACACTAGCATGATGGAAGACAACAATAATAGCACACCTGTGACTTCTTCGCAGCCTTCTTTTGCTTTTGGCCAGCTCTAGGCTTCTTGGGAGACACAGCAGCAGTCCGTAGCTTCTTACGTTTGCGCTTCTCCTTCTAGGATATACATCAGCAATCAGTATCATGTCGAAGAAAGAATAGTGCATACCAAGTCTTCCCCGAGTTCTGTGTCTTCAATGATTTCATTTCCACCTTTATCATACAGAATGCTTGGGGAATCTGGCTCATCCCGAGTGCGTTTGGGGAGGCGATAATCCCCATCATCATCTGAGTCCCCATGAACTTCAATCATCAACTTCTTCCCTTTTGTGGCTGTTGCCTTGCTAGACTGCGTTGCTGCCTTGACCTTGTTGACCTTCCTGTGTCTCCCATTGTTGAATAATCTAATCTCCAGGTTATTAGGATTGAAAGAACTCACGTCAATGTTGTTATTTCTTTGATCAGACGCTCAATCTTGATTTGGGCAGGTGTCCACTCTAATGCCCCAACCGTTGCTTCAGCGTCGACATACTGTATCACCAGATCAAGGCCGTGGGGACTGCGCCTCATGTTCCTTAATCATCCGGCACTGTCTTGAACATCTTCTCCAAAGAGGCTATCCATACGCCTGTTGAAAACCTCCCAGTGCTCGGCAACATTATTAGGTACAGGAATGCTCTGAAAAACTTGATATATCTTGTCTGTCTTTGTGCCTAAAGGGACACTGGCTGGGATGCTTTTGGCAAGGTCTTTGAGGACCTCGAGTCGACTGAGAAAGTTCGAATAATCGTCTCCGAGTGGCATGGTTGTGGAGAAAGAGGTGAGGATGAAAAATGTGGCCCAGCAATCCTCGTGAATGGGACCCTCGAGATGTGGCCTTCGCGGTCCCTGCTACTGAACTTACCCCTTACACAAAACTGTATATGGAACTGTATATAGTATATTTACTATCTATGGCGCATCAGGAAAACGACTTTTGATCTCACATGACTTGAGTGCATTGCCACAATCCCAAAGGAGCAAGGCTGCCTTGCAGAGATCAGTGGCGTTTTTGAATCCCTCTGAGCACTCTCAGGCTGCCCTGGGGAGGTCTGATGCCCTTCTGCAAAAGAAATCTCAGAACTCATGAACTACTAACTACTATAGAGCTATTACATGTCAAGGAACATATTTCTATTACCAGATAGTTCAATACATTTACTTACTTGATCACTGAAACGTCAAAGATGCATAGCTGTCTGCTTTTCTCAGTATNNGAAACTTGATATCTCANGAACNGCAAATGCTACAAATATNAAAATTTGTATACAACTTAATAATANNTGNGNGTAGTCTATCTCAAAATTTCAGGTTTTTACAGCCCTTTGCAGAACTTAGGGTGCAGGCTGTTTTTTCTTTTTTTTTTTCAGAAATGGTTGATTTTGATGGCTCAACAGTATTTACATACCTCATAGCACCCACAATTCTTGCCCAGCACCTCTGAAAACATATTCATTTGATAGGAAATAAAAATCCACTTTGAACAGTGTATAATATGTGGTGGCAAACCTGAGTATGACCCTCCAATTATGTAGCTACAGCGGTGATATGGCATTGCACCACTTCTCATTCCTTACCACTCACCATGGTGAGAGGCTGAAAGTCAAGCAGGGGAAATCTGGTGCTGGACAGCCTCGAACTCGCATCAAACTCACTCTCAGACCCTCTACAGCTCCAGAGGGGACTTTGTCTCAGGCTGACTCTTCTGAAGAAGCACCTGCTCTGAGTCAGATGACTTCTGAAGACCATGATGCTAGCATACCACAGCCTGCACCTTCTATCTCAAGCACAGAAGGCAAAGAGTCAGATGATGAGATTGTCATCACACCTCTGCCTCCAGCTCCCAAGCATCATTGTACAACCCTCCAGGCTGCCACATCAAAGAAATCCAAAGCTGTTATAGATGTTGGGCAGCCCAAGCAAGAGCAAGAGGAGAAGGAAGATGAAAGTGAGTACTTTCCATGGGTTCTCAACTGAAATCTCGAGCTCATACACATCTCACAGAGCTTGTACTTCTCATTCCCCATGCTTCCAACAATGGTCTTCAGTGCAAGACTATACCTGCTGAGACAGGCTACAATGAAGCCCTCACAATTATTTGGGACACTATTGGCTGCAGCGACGTTGCTTGCAAGCCTGACCTTCAGTACAAGCTCACATCAGCTGCACAGAAGGACAATCCCATTGGTCTCAACAGTGCTAAGGATTGGACTGGGTTAGTAGAGGACCTATTGACCATTCAGCACAAGAAGAAGACAGGCATTCAAGTGAAGATCCTTGTAACAGACCAGGTCTGTCATCCCTTCTCTCTCTGTTTGGAATTAGATATTGACACTCGTACTTGGTCATCTAGCAGTATCTTTGTTCTCTCCGTACCAGCATAAACAATGGGAAAAGCACTCTGTCTTGGACCAAGACAAAGAAAGGCAAGAAAGCTGAACCTATTTTAGACCTTGACCATGAGGAAGACAATGATGCAGATGAGGGGGGGCTGATGGAGAAGGAGCAGAAGGCTTGGGAACAGTTGGAGAAGGCTTTGGGGCAATGCCAGCTTTGCAGTCCACACAAGATCTGCAAGATCAGTCAGAATGGGGAGCACATGGAGCTGTCTTTCCAGCAATGTTGAGGTTGGGCCATTGCTTTGGTATTTTGTTCTATAATTTCCTTCTTTTGTTTGTCTCATTTCCAGCAGAATGCATGGCATCACCCTTCATAACCCACCAAAAGGTGAACTCTTTGCCACATTTCATGCACCAGCTGGGTCAGCAACTTCAAGTTCCGCCATGCACGCTACGCCTGTGACACCCATGGCAGCTCTGTTCATGGCAAATCTGATGGTGAACATGGGCACAATGAACCCTTTTATGATGCCCCCATGGTTCATGGGATATCCTGCACCTGTGCCCACTTTTCAAATGCCAGGCCCTCAAACAGTGGCGTCCACTCCACATTGTGATGAGCTTCCTTCCAGTGACCCTCCTGATGTTGACATGGCCAACCCATATCCAGACATCGAGAGTTTCCTGAAGAAGCTAACAGAGCTTTATCTGAAGTGACAACTGGACAAGTATATTGTCAATTTTGACTTCAAAGATTACTACCACATCAATGAGTTGGCAAGGCTGTATCTCACCACATTGACTGGCCCTGACTTCAACCTCAGTCATGGTAATGCTGATTTCTTGCTTCTGGAAGCTAACAAGGAGGTCAAGTGGGTTGATAAAGCTCAACATGGTAGATATACCCTGAATGGTGGAACCAACCATGGCAATGTGCTGGAGTGACCTGATCTAGAGCATGGTAGAGGAAAAGAAAGCTCTCTGCCTGTTCGCCATTCTCAACTATCTCCTGAAAGTGCTGACCATGGTGTTGTATGTAATGCTTCATAAATGAGAAACATTCTTCAATGGGGTTTAGATCTGGGGAATATGGGGGTAGATAGATAAGACAGACACCCCTTGAGATGAACACCAGGCCTTTGTAAGATGTCTTGAATCATAAAACAGGACAAAATTGGGCTTGCCTTTCCTCACACATATCTTCAATTCCTTCAATGTGATGAATGCAGCAGTTGTCAAGAATGAGGACACTATGTCTTTGAGGGTATGGGTTCATGATCTCGAGGAGACCATGCACCCATTCCCTGAACTGGTCCCCATTGTATATATGAGCCTATCTTGATATGACTGTAAATAATCTCATCCATTGTAATTGCTGGGAGAACTGAGTATCTATGAAATACTCAGACTAAGAGAAGAGGATCATCAAAACAATTCTGAGGAGACTCACCTGGTTCCCTGCACAAAGCAGCATGTTTTTTGTGCATGCAATCCATGATGTGACCATCCATTGGTTTGATATGTTGTAAATATGTTCATGGCTGCCTCATCACCTGTGACAAGACATCCTGGAGGAATCTGACCAATTTCCATCCCAAAGGCACAGCAAACTTCAGCATTGTGCTCTGCAGCAGCACGAGACAGCTAGGAATAAATGGAGAAGTAAATATGGATGTCTTTGAGGCCATAACTTTGTTAGAACGCACCTTCTTCTGGCTTAGCCTGAGTCTCTTGAGAGTACAGGAAATTGCAGCTAAAGAAACATCTATGTCATGTTGAAGATGAAGTTCATGCTGAATCTCATCTAGATAAATGTCTGGAGAATGGTCAATAAGAGCGAGCATGAACTAAAAACCTGATATCAGCCTGACTTCAGAGGAAGCTCCAGAAAGCAACAGATACCTTGGCTTGGAGTGGAGAAAGCAAGGGATTTCTGCCCATGTATGTCTGGCCCCTACATACATCTCCAATCTCATACCAGGTTTTCTTGATGCGCTGGACAACTTGCAGAGGTATGTTGAGATCGATTGCGATCTTGGTTGAGGACTTTCCTAGGGTGAAGGCCTGGTAAACAACATGCTTCTTCAAGTCTGAAGAGTAATGGCACTATAGAGGCTCAAGCTTCTTCTTGTGAGGCATGCCAGAGGGTGCTATGTCAAAGCAGACATTGTGGATGGTTGAAGAGTTGTTATGACAGAGTTGTGGCACAGTGATGGCTACATCATCACACAATACCTTGAGCAAGTTATGCACACTGGACCAAATACTGTATTTATCTACACTGTTTGAAGCAGATTTTTATTTCCTATCAAATGAATATGTTTTCAGAGGTGCTGGGCAAGAATTGCAGGTGCTACAAGGTAAATACTGTTGAGCCATCAAAATCAACCATTTCTGAAAAAAAAAAAGAAAAAA
>JANKHO010000178.1:0-35309 GCA_027627235.1 Agrocybe chaxingu | reverse complement strand
GGTATCGATATAGGCCGACTTGGAGTAGGAGCGCGTCCAGTTGCTTGGGTTGATGGCGAGATTCGAGAAGAATCCGCCGACGTTGTCTCCGGAATAGCCGTCTGGTGAAGCGGTAATGCCTGCGGCCTCGAGAGTGGGCAGCCAGGACCCCGTAACGGGCACCATGCTGAATAACACCGCGCACGGAGGTTAGTCATAAGTCATGAATCTGACGAACGGACAGAGATACGCACTAGCCGGGGTAGGTGACGTGCAGCTTGCCGCTACTGCCGTGGCTTTCTGTAACGTACTTCATTCCAGCAGTGTTTTGCGCATCGGAGGTAGGAGGACTGAAGGTTTCGGCGTCCTTCAAGGCCGTGAAGAAGCTGTCCCAGTTCCACGCACTAGCAGCGCTAGCGTCGGTGGGCGCGATGAGGTCGTGCCAGGCCTGGACTTCCTCCTCGGACGGACGAACCATGTACATCCCGTTGATGGCCGCAGATCCTCCGAGCAGCTGGGGCAAAGTTAGACTTATCGTGAAGACGCTGGGCGGGTGTATACGCACCTTTCCGCGAGGCTGCCTCATCGTCCTTCCTCCTGCGTTTGCTTGTGGAGTGCTTTGGTAAAGCCAGTCGTAAGGCTCTGCGCCGAGGAGAGAGTTATAATACGTCTCTCCTGGAGTGTCTGTCACAGAAAATTGATCAAAATCCAGAAAAGTATTCAAAAGGCAACATGGCGCACTGATTTGGGGGGCGACATCATCTCCCGATGGACCAGCTTCCAAAACTAACACTGTCCTGCTCGTGTCGTCCGAGAGACGCGCAGCGAGAACAAGGCCAGCGAGGCCTCCTCCTGCAATCACGTAGTCGTAGGCCGCATTGGCCTGTGCGGGGGTCACATAATCGCGGCGATGGAAGGTGGGGTGATAGGAACGAGCGTGTGGGTCAAAACTGCGTTCGTGCGGGGGCGAAGCGCGCACGACGCCAGCAAGAGAGACGATGCTCAGAACGACGAGCTCCCGGGACAACATGAATCGCGGTGAAGAAGATAGCTGCAATCCGCGAGGCAAGAGCGTGCAGGGGAATTAGGTAGCGGGTAGGTAGGTAGGTAGGTAGAAGGAGAGAAACGGAGATCGAAGTCCGGTTCGGTCCTATGGAGCAGAGCAGATTATGTAGGCGAGTGGAAAATTGGAGGGGGGCCCGATGATGGTCCTTGGCTCTTTTATTGGATGGAAAATTTGGGAGGGCAGCGTGCATGGCGTCTCATGGCGTTGGCAACGGGGAGCCTGGAGGGCTCGGCGTGGATCGAGCCGGGAGTCCCAGAGCAGCCTTTCCGTTTTCTTGTGATGCACAAGAACTGCATGGCCATCTTGTTCGTGGTCTAGGCACGTTTGCATACCCCGGATGTGGTACAAATCATCCTCTGGGGTGAAGCATCATGCGAGACCCTCCTGAGTGGGTTTTCGGTGCGCAAGCATGCCCAGATTTTCGAAGTTTGGGAGCCATACTCCAAATCAACGCCTGGGGATCCTCGAAAAATCGACAATTTGTAACGAAGAAATGGGAGCTTTTGGCGGAGACATGCCGGAAAGGAGAAAGCAAGGAGGAATTCGGATAAATGTTTGCCGACAAAAATACCCAGCACAGCCTCCGAGACCAAACATCAGCAGGTCTGGGCTCTCGTCAGACTCCGTACATCCCCAGAGGCTCTCTAGTTTGTCGATGAGTCCAATGCGCTACGCAAGGGCAAGGGCTGCTGTCCTCGCCACCTTGAGACCAGGGGCAGACTGGAGATACTGGAGCTGGTAAGAATCGTCATTCGCGGACTATGAGGTCGACGAAACGCTGCGTCCAGACCGGAAGGGGACTTTCGAGGCTTCAAAGTTAGGAGCGGCGGTCTGGTCCGCGTCACAAGCCAACTTAGATAATTTATCCCGTTATACTCTGCGTTGTGTCGAACTTGGGAATCAGGAGACGGCCTTACCCGATAGCTGGTGGGTTAGCAGTTGGAAGCGTTTGCTGTTCTGCAGCCTGGAGAAAGCAGAACTCCGGGAGAGCAGTGGACGTTACGAGGTCCTGATGAAACCAGAGTAGATACCAACTTCTTGAGGGGAGCTGTTCAGCTGACCAGCATCAGCAGACGTTCTCGACCGATAGCCCTGTGCAGTAGGCTATTTCTTAATCGAACCAAAGGGGAAGCCGACGCACTGAAGCACCTCGCCTTTGATCTGCAGGGAGTGTCCATCGCGTGACCTCGACGCGCGTCTAAATCAAGTCACCTGACTTGCCGACCGCGGCCATCACACGTGCGAAAAGCGCCCAGCTGGATGCAATCTCCGTCGAGGCGCCGAGCTTAGCTTTCTGCCAAGCGTGAATCTAGGTTACTCACAAGCTATTGTGCGCTGCTGCGGGCCTGCAGCTCTTGCATCGAGCTTGTCAAAACGTCTTGCGTCGTCTGATTCGAAACTAGGGGCCGCTTCGCCGTCGAAACGCCTCATTTGCGATCACTCTCGCACAGGATTGCAACTTCTGTGACAGCTTTATATGCACTGGTGCTCTGCACCTTTGCCGTGGTCAACCTGAAAATCCTGAGGCTCTGATCTTCCAGAGGTGACTGAAAGGAAGGCATAGCGGACATAAGGACATGAATTACAACGTGCAAGGGAGACGAAAGGCCCCACCTGTGCACTTGCAGGGAAACACGGCTTCCCCACCAGAAGAAGCAGACGTGTCTACGAGAAGACTTTATATAGTCTCTTGTTGTGCTCAACTGCCGCCTCCGTCCCACCGCTGTTTCCTTCTTCACGAGCGAGAAAAAAAGAAAAGAATGACACGCTATGATTGATTAGGAAAAGTACATACCCATCACCGAAATTCGCATCTCGGTCGGTTTCTGACAGCACCTGGACAGCACAGAAGGCGAGGCGTCGGGCGACTTGAAACGACGCAGTGGACGTGGTGGGGACCTGAAGCAACCAAGGGATATGCGCCCCTCATATAACATCTTCCAGCCCGCCTGGATTGACAGGCCTCGAATTCGCTGGACGCCAGCCGCAGTCGAATCACTCGCCGACAGAGAAACATCATTTCGAGAAGTTCGCTGACACATTTCTTTGGACAGTGTCCGACAGTGTTTTTGGGTTGGTCGGAAACAGAAATATAAGGAAAACAAATCACATTTGACTGCTTTTCTCATTCAGTTTCGCGCTCCCGAGGCGTCTATCCACCTCCGCCAATTTTCTATGACGCTGCGCACCACCTACGCGATAATTGCCTTGCATGATTGTATACCTCCGACGAGACTGACCCGGTGTCGTTAAGGTGCCGAGCTTTCGCCAAGGGAAGCTCTTGGCGCAGCCAAGTCCGCTCCACCGTGCAACCCAACGCCAGAAAGCCCACCACCAACAGCCATCTGCGCACTGGGCGGGTGTAATCCCAGCGTCTCAGCCCCGAGGATTCTCTTGTCATCGCAATCCCATGCATATAGAGAGATTGATGCTCCAAGAAGGCAGAGGCCGTCGTAGAAAAGTGTAATCGTCATCAACGGGTGAGGTGCCTCTCATACACCCTTCTTCCTCTCTTCTTGTACTGACTGACTGACCGTTACACCCTCCCCCTCTTTTCTTCTGTCTGGCGTTGTCGTCTGCAGAAACTGGTCACTCGTTCGCCTACGTTACACCTCTTCTACTCGTATATACCCGCCGCTTGAGCGGATATCCGAAACATCTCACACCAGCTCAAGCTCAAGCCTCACCGCTACGAAGCCGCCGCCCACAACCTCCCCTCCATCGTAACGCGAAATGCCATCCAGGATGTGGACGCTCGACATCCTTCTCCTCACCCTCGCCGGACTCGCGGCGAAGGGGTCCTGCGCAGCAGCGCCCGACTTCCACGAACTCGTCGCCCGCGGGATCATCTCCGACTCCGAGCTGCAGTCGTCCTACGACTACGTGATCGCAGGCGGTGGGCTCGCAGGCCTCGTCATCGCCTCGCGCCTCACAGAAGACCCCCAACCTCTCCGTGCTCGTCCTCGAGGCGGGTCTCTCGGGGGGACGCGGTGGCAGACAGAATCAGTGGCGTTTGCGTTGTATTGGTGACGTTGGTGATCTCTTTTCTAATTTTGCGCAAGATCCCCCTGCGGGAACGTACTACACCTCCATCGTCGGCACGGACTACGACTGGAAGCACGTCACCGAACCGCAGCCCGACCTTAACAATCGCGTTGTAGGGTGGCCTCGGGGCAAGGTACGCTGGCTTTTGAAGCTGTTGTACGTCATCGTAACCATCCTGTGCTAGATTCTCGGAGGCTCGTCCGCGATGAACGCTATGTATCTTGTGCGGCCTGCAAGGGAGGAAATGGACGCCTGGCAGGAGATTATTGCCCCGAACGGGGATTCGGCGGCCGCAGCGAGGTGGGGCTGGGACAACATGTTCGAGAACATGAAGAAGAGCGAGAACTTCACGGCCCCGACGCAGGAAGTCCTCTCTGTAGTCGACATCAAGTTCGACGCCTCGACGCATGGCTCAGGAGGCCCTATGCAGATCTCCTACCCTGCAATGTGAGTAATTAATCGTCTATTTTTACATTCAATGCAAATCCTGCCTTCCTGCCGTGATCCATAAAACTGACGCCTACTTCCTTCCAACTGCAGCCAGATCAACATCCAGGCCAACTGGACGTCTTCTCTCGCAGCCGCCGGCGTCGCTGAGCTCCCAAACCCCAACGGCGGAGTCACCCTTGGCGGGTTCATCACGCCTTCTTCAATCAACCCCACGAACTGGACACGCTCTTACTCCCGCTCTGCCTACATCGATCCCCATATCGCCCGCTCCAACCTCCACATCCTCCCCGAGGCAACTGTCGTCCGCGTCGTTCTGTCAGACGACACTGATCGCTCGGGCAATTACTACGCACAGGCAGTGGAGTTCGCGAGGGATGCCGAGTCGCCAAGGCAGACAGTTGGAGTGAGGAGAGAAGCCGTCTTGGCTGGCGGTGCCCTTGGAAGCCCCAAGATCCTTATGCACAGCGGTGTTGGGCCCAGAGACGTCTTGGAACCGTCGAGTGTGTCAGTGAAGGTTGAGCTACCGGGCGTTGGACAGCACCTGCAGGACCATATGGTGCGCAACGGTATTCGCAAGTCATAATTGACATTTTCTGACCCGCTCCAAATCTGTAGACCGCCGGTGTAGTCTGGGAGACGCCATTCGAGACGGCGGGCAACATCCACGACTCCAATTCCGACTTTGCCCGCTCCGCGGAGTTCATGTCATTCATCAACGACGCCATCGCCTTCGCCAACATCTCCGCTCTGTTCAACGGCCCCGGCACCGAGTTCCAGCAGGAAATCATCGCAGCTACCGACGACTCCGTGCAGAACCTCGTGCCCAGCACGTCGTCCGAAGTCAGGGCGGGCTACAGGGCGATTTACGAGCTCACGGCCAACAGGTTCTTCCCGGACGTCGCGCAGCTCGAGATGCTGATGAGCGTCATCTCGCCTGGGGTTGTCAGCATACAAAGCGCGATCCAGCACCCTTACAGCCAGGGACGGGCGTACATCAACTCTTCGAACCCCTTCGACCCTATCGTTATTGACCCGCAATATTATAGTCACTTTGCTGGTGCGTCGGAATATCCTATTTGACTTTGTCTTTTGGATAGGCCCTTACCGACTGTCGACTCTCTAGACCTTGTCCTGATGCGCCAAGGCGTTAAGCTCGTGCGCCAGGTCGGCATTGCCTTCGGCGAGACCTTTGGAACAGAGACTTCCCCTGGACCTGAAGTGCAAACCGACGAACAGCTCGACGAGTGGCTGGTGAACTCGGCCGCTAGCACGCAGTTCCATCCGACGGGCAGCTGTGCCATGCTGCCTCAGAACCTCGGCGGTGTGGTCGATGCCAACCTCAGGGTGTACGGCCTCGGTACGTTGTTTCGCTTCAGTGCTCATTTCGCAGAAATTCAAACGCCTCTTTGCTCATATCTAGCTAATGTCCGTGTTGCGGACTCCGCTGTCTTCCCCTTTGAGTTCGCCGCGCATGTACGTTCTTCATTCTTATTCTCTGGACTTCTTTCTCATTAGAGCTGTTCCTTTTTGCAACCTGCAGTTGGCCTCCGCAACTTTCGGCGTCGCTGAGCAAGCTTCCGAACTCCTGCGGCAGGACTTCTACACCGTTCCATCCTCAGGAGCCTCGAGCGGCAAAATACCCGCCCTCTCGCTGTCGTTCTCTATCGCAATTGCTTTCGGAATTGCTGTGCTCACCGCCCTCCCTCTCATTTAAAATCGCGATGCGTGTGGACCCTCCGGACGCGAGCCATCCGTATTTAGTCCAGTAGCTACTGGAGAACAGACACTCCCTCTGACGTACTAGTCACGAATATTCGTTCGCTGTTTCGTTAATTGCCTGGCAAGATGATGTTAATGGACGTTTTATGATGAGGTTATTTCGTAGCGACTATTTTGACCAATGTAGCCTATAGGTGTTTTCTACACACAATAATCTTTCATTCGCAGAATGCTGACAGGCTTGGGTCGTTCTGCTGTCTTCGTCGACCAGCAGAATAATGAGCGAGACAGTAATGACCCCCAAATTTCTGATCGGACGATCCTTATTTTTCAAGGCGGCAGCAATGTACATAAGGCGCCGACCATGAGGCGCTGAGCCGACAAGAAGGCGTGCGTTGCTCATAACCGCGACCACCACACGTGTAGGTGCTGCTGGCCTCCAGCTTCACTGCCCACCACCTCCCTCTCGATAGGAAGGCCTTCCCATCTTGACCAGGCCCTCTTCATATCTTCCCTCTTCTGCCTTTTCGGTTCTCTATATTCTCCACTGCGTAACCTATCTTCAAGTTTCACCATCCCCAGCGGTTATTTTATGCCAGGAGAGCTGACACCTTCGGAATATCGTGAACGTGTCCGGTCTTCGCAACGCCGTGTCGAGCAATGGATTCGAGAGACGAGTCGGCACATGCCCTTCGCCGTATACGACCCCCCCAGAAGGTCCAACGCAGCAGGACTCGTCAGAGGCTGGCCCTCCGGAAAATGCGCAGCGCGCTGGCAGCTCAACGCAAGGCGGTAGCTCGTCCAAGGAGGCGTCTCATTCACTGCGGAAGGGGGCTATTGTGGGCAGGACCCACGAGGACGAGGACGTCCGTCGTGAGCTCGATCAGAGATCCTCATCCCCCCATCGAAGATCCACGCGCGACGTCGATCAAGACCCAAGCGCCCATTCCCATTCTCGTACACGCCGCGCCTCTTCTACGAAGAAAAGCAGCTCGCGGCACGACCACACGTCAAGGGGTGCCCCGACAGCGACGACGGGGAAACCGTCGATTGGGTCGTCCTCGAAGGACAAGGACCGCCATCGGTTCTCACGACATTCGCATAGCACAAGCCATCGGACACGGGCACGCGACAAATACGACAGGGCGAATCCGCGCTCGAAATCGACGGCAATTGATATTATTTCGCTGTTGCCGTACGGAATACTCCCGCTGCTGTTCGCCATGACCGGCGGGTCTTCAGTTATCTCGTTCGCAGCGGCTGGTCTCATGCTGGTGGGCTACTTTGCGATAGACTATACGGTGCGTAAATTTGCTTCTACCGTGAGGCGCTGTCAAGTTTCTCAAACTTCAGAACAGACCCTGAGACCGTCGTCATCAAAGTCAAGAAGATCATGACCACCAGCGAAGTCGCAAGGTAGCCTCATTTACTACGGCTTCTTGAACGAACCCCTCATCGACAGTCAACGCTTCAACGCCCCTCACGAACGTCATGCCCCTACCATCGTCTCAAATAACATCATATTTCTCCCTTGTTCTATATCGTCGCTGCATCATCGCTATCGTTAACCCATATTAGAACGTCGACACAGGTCTACGTATTTATTAGACCTCGCAACTACATACCACAATGGAATCACAGGAATTCATTCATACTTCGTCCCTAGCATCTCGGGTCTCCGGGCGGGGTTGAAGCTGTCGATTGGATTATACAGAACAAAGCGTTTCGACTACCATAGGAATTAAATAAATACATCAAAAGCATAGGTGTGGTCGCAGGCAAGTATACGGAGAGCAAAGCTAGGTTAGGCTGTCCTCCACAAACGCTTCTACCCCAACGCACGACCTCATTTACAACCGATCCATTCTAGTCAGTCTCCTTCAAACGCACGTAGGCATCTATATTTTCTCAACGCGATCAATCCTCATCCTCGAATCGCAGGACCTGGGCATCTTCATCAATCGGCAAATTTCGGTATCCTCTCCTTGACCCCAGGAGATGGGTGTCCAGCCACGAAGCAACCGACTCGTAAACGATACCGGCCAGCCCAATGAGGAACCACGGAACGGAAGCCAGAGTGGCCAGAGCACCTGAATCGCGGTTGAATGGTGATTGAGCATCACCTGGAAGGCGGATCGTCCTGATTGAAATAAAAAAATTGTTAGCTTGGAGTCAGGAAAACACAAGACATCCACACGCACCCTCTCGCCATGCCGCTCTTCCTGTAATAATAGTACGCCACCATAGCCGTAAATCCGAACGGCAGAATGAGCATGAACAACCAGAACACGGTGCCTTTCGATTTGAACCCTGGACATCTGTGCTCGCCGCCGCGATCAGGGCGGAAGCCATCGACACAGGTCGAGTAGGGGATCAGGCGGTATGGCGTACGTTCGTACCAGAACTCTTCACCATTCTTGCACGAATCATCGTTTGGCCGAGGTGTCGTCCCTTCTACGAGTACACATTCGTCATTTGCGTTCTTGACATAGTTGAATTCGCTGTGAAGGAAGAGTGAGTTTGTCATAAATGCTGGAAGAAAGGAGTGGACGAACCACTCGAAGTCTGCTCTTGTGCAAGGACAATTTTGGACGATACGATCAGCAGCCTTCGGCTGTATGCCAACAACGCAGTTTCTGTCGCGGACTCGTCGATGGTAGAGAGTCTACAAAGCCGATGTTCAAGTAGGTTCACGAGAAAAAATAAAATAAAACAAAGAAGATACCTGTCGGCCGAAAAGACATTGCTCAGGACGTTCCTCGCTCGGACTCCAGAGTTCGAAGTCGTCCTTTCCAGGGTCCTCCACGTTGACGACGCCTAGAAAAAGTTTCGTCAACGACCATCAGGGACATCACTAGGAACGAACTTACATTTACGGGACGTCAAAGACGAGAAATCAAGTTGGATGGCCTCCGACCCAGCCGACTTCGGATAGCTGCCAAACAGAATGAACCTCCGACTGGTATCGGATGGGACAGTAACAATGGACATGACCCTCATCGGATGGTCCGAGAACTTATACTCGCGCCATGTCTTGCCTTCGTCCGTGGTGTACATGACGATCGTCGTGGGTTCCTCGTCGTTCGCCATGATCAAAATCGAGCCCGAGTCACCGAACTCCCATAGGTGGGCATCCTTGTGCACTTCCTCCCACGTGAAACCGCCATCGCGACTCAAGAATGTGTCGCTGTCGGTATATGGAGCAAGATTTTCGCCAACGTTTCCGACTGCCATGACAAGCCCAACAACAGATGGGCTGCTGAATGTGGCTCTGGGATCTCGTCGCTCAGTGTATCCGTGAACATGCAGTTGGCATTTCTGAGGCGGTAGAACTATAAGCATAGTTAAATGATTATGGAATAAGATAAGGACTTACAGTTCCTTGACATTCGTACTTGTTGCCGAGCGAATCGATAGGCGGCGGATTGAGAGCAGTCCAGGTGCTTCCTACAACTCCGAGTTAGTGACCAAGCCACATTTAAACAAGAAAAAAAAATCACCATCGTTATGTGTAATCCTGCTCTGAAGTTTCTTCTTCCCGGAAATGGCGGCCTCGTCTGCGTTCGAAACGATGTTGATCAACGCTATGCCATCTAGCCCAATCATCTTCTCAAAGTCGACAAAGCCGTATTCGTTCCTGTTGACGTTGTCGATGGAAATACCAAAGTACGTTCCGTTGGAATTTGATTTAAGAATACTGCCCCAGTAAGGTGCTGGTGGCTCCGACATGGTCATGTGTAGGAAGAGCGATTTGGTGTTAGACTCGAGGATTGTGTAAGCCTGGGAGAGAAACGTCTTAAGAATAAGCAAAGAGAGCAGAAGAAAGAGTACGCACATGAGTCTCCGGGTGCATGCTAGGTGGGAACTGACCCGTCGCAAAGTGTTGACCATCGAGCGAAACCTCGAGCTCGAGAGACTTCTTCTCCGGAATCATCTATGTCGGAAAGGAAGTTAAACGCTATGCACATGGCAGACGAAACAAAACACACCTCTGCAACAACCAAGAACTCGGAAAACTTGGCGAAACCGACGACGGAGTCGAACAACTTCCTCTTGGTGTCATAAAAGTTTGAACCGACCACGAGCTCGAGTGGGTTTTTCACAGTGAAGTATCTTTGGTTGCCTATCTTGTCCCTATACGACTCGCAGATGATCTCGCTCGGGTCCGCATTGATCTCCGAATCCTTTGCGAAGGCACAGTTTCGGACGTAATCGTCGATCTTCGTCCAATGTCTTCCGTTATCCCGACTGTACTGGGCCTCTGCACGACAGGTTGCCGCCTGACAGTCGCGGTTTCCCGTCCAAATGAGGTAGTCGGAAACCGGGTGGAAGCGCAACACCTGCGCGCCGAAGGAGTTAGGCGGGGTGGGTGCCTTGGCCGAGTGCCAGTTCCGTCCAGTGTCGGTGGTGTAATAGTAGGTGTCGGTGTCGGTAATAAGGAATGCGCGGTCGTCGGAGTATTTGTGGTGGTAGAAGACAAGAAAACGTTGGTCTTTTATGATTGGATCCCAGCGGTATCCCTCGTTGCTGGATTGCCACATCGAGCCATCGCTCAAACGCACAAGAATGGTCTATAGAATAATCGTAAGCTCACGGCACGTTTCAACCTCATCCCAGCTTACCTGTGAGTTCCTAAAGTAGGAGTGCTGTACGATTTGGCCACTGAATGAGAATTTGTGATGAGCAACTTCTCCTTCAGCTGGTTGAGCTATTCAAAAACACATCAGACGTGAAGACGGTTGACTAGAGGAAGCAAATCGCGATACCTTGCGAGCATGATTTCTCAACCTTCTCGTCTTTCTTGACTCCGTCCACACAAGTATTTCCTGATATCTTGCGATACCCAGAAGAGCCGAGGTAAGTTCCATCAGGCCGCGCACATACGCCAGCGGGGATGCGTTCGGGTCCAACAGGATCACATTTGTCGCCCTTACGTACGTAGTTGAAGTCGCTAAAAAAACCGCCATCAGTACACCCCGAAAGTAAGCAAGCAAGGAGGAAAAGGCAGACCACTCATAATCACGCTCGGTACACTTGCAGTTGTCCTCGTGCACGACTGGATCCTTGAACTTTTCACCGACATAGCAGTTCGCCTCGGGTTTTCTCCGTTTGTACCATTGCTACAGAACCAATAACACGTCAACACTGCAGGCCGAGCCACCACGCCAGAAACACACACCATGTGCCCCATCAAGCACTCTGAGGTCTCCTGCCGCGCATACCACTTCTCAAAGTCGTTCTCGCTGCACTTGCGTCCACGGGTCTTTGAAAAGTCGAGATGCACGACCACAACGCGTCCGATGTCCTTCTTTTGGTCTTTCTTCGAGACCTGACCGAGGAGTAGGAACTTTTGCGATGTCGAGTCTGGTAGGGTGGTCAAGCCACGAGCACGGAGTTTGACGCCGAAGTCGTATTTAGTCCTGCAAAAATGGCCAAATCAGTATACATGGTAATACGAAATTAAGGGTGCATACCAAGTCTTGCCCAGGTCCAAAGAATATTTGACATGATCGGTAGCCTCTTCGTCGTCCACGATGACCAGGATGCTACCCAAATCTCCGAACTCATATTTGTGTGCCCCTTTGGCGATCATCCGCCACGTCAAGCCCGCATCGGTGCTAAGGAACGTGTCACTCTCGTCGTATACCCATAAATTCTCTCCCACGTGCCCAACGCCCATGACGAAACCCGGAGCAGGCGAGGAGAAGATGCGCCCAAAGTTGTGTGGTGTTGTTACGGAGAAGAGGTGAAGAGAGCACGTCTCTGGGTCTCGAGTGTCGCAAGAGGTGCGTTCGCCCTCCACGTCTTGCTCTGGGGGCTTGATGGGCGACCAGGAGCTGCCGTCGTCGAATGTAATGACAGACTTGATCCTCTTGCGCTCTCCTCGCCTCTCGACATCCTGTGCATTCGCCACGACGTTCGCCACACCAATACCCTCAATGCCATAAATACGCTCGTAGTCGACATATCCGAAGTCGTTGCGGTTCGTGTCTTTCAAGCTTTCCACGAAGTAGGTGCCGTTGGAGTTGCTGACAAAGAGAGTGCCAATTGGGCTCTTGTCTTGGAGAACCACGTCAACAGCCAATGAATGCGTCGTCGATTCGAGCATGGTGTAGGCGTTTTCGCGAAGTCGGGCAGAGGTGGCATGCGGGAAGTGAGCTCGCGCCCATGTCTGCGCGTCGACGGACACGTAGAGGTGCAAGTCGCCGTTGGGGCCCGCACTGAGGTCCTTCATAGCCACGACAGCATACTTGGACACAATGGCGAATGCAATGACACCTCTCGCGTTCTTCCCTATCCCAAAGTCCTCCGTCTTCCAGTTCTCAAAGTCGCTGCTTGCGAAGAACCGACTTGACGCCAGGTCGTGCGAGCCGCTGTCGAATCCGACGCAGAAAACCAGGTCCGAAGGCGCTTCGTGCTTGAACTCTTTCGAGCTGTGGGCAAACTGGCATCTTGCAGTGTCCTTCTTGAGAAGCTTGACATCGTCGCTGAATGCCTCTTTCGTGTAGTACGTCTGGCAGCCTCGGTTAGAGGCGTCAAGCGAAACGTCATTCTCCTCACCTCGTCGTGGCACGAAGCTCCCCATCCTCTGCGGTCACAAACCGTACCCTGATAGAGAATATATCCGTATTTCGCTGGGTCTGAGTGGAAGGAGAGAGGTGCAGGTGTGAGAGCAGGTTCCATTGGAACATCGAACGGCCGCCACGTTCGTCCTCGATCTTCAGTTCGGTAGTGGGTCTTGCCATCTGTAAGCACAAATCCCTAAAGCAAATCAGTAAAACGAATATCAAACATACGAATAACGCTCACAAATCGGTTGTCGACAGGATGCTCGAAGAACATGGCAGCCTTCCCCGACGGTATTCCTTCAGCACGCTTCCAGTTCTTGCCCTCGTCCTGAGATACATAGATGTTTCCCTCCATTGAGTCATGGTAAATAGCAGTCTGTCACGCATAAGTATGAGCGTTTCAATATTCAGCGAAGCTCCACGTACATCTGTATCGTCGAAAAACAGCAGACGCGCTGGGAGATTGTTGAAAGAGCTGACGACGTGCGACGGCGAGCCTTGGCCCGCTGCCAACAGTGCCAGCCACGCAAATGCGAACCCTCGGCACAGATATTCGAGCCCGCGACGTCGTTTAGTCATTGTAGGTGGTGGTTTGGGACAAGCCCTGCTCGCTGTTGCCGACAACGAGCTGCGGCTGTGACGGATGTTGCACAGCCACCGTGATTTCCTCATTTAGAGGCCCCTATTTTGACGTAAGTACAGTCATCCACCACCCAATGAGACACCACCACCCAATGATACACCTTGGAACACCATGAAGGACTTGCCTGTTTGCTGTGAAAAAATAACCACATCCTCTACAAGCCTTTTTCACACTGTGTGCAAAATTTGGTGGGTTTTGGATAAGTTTATGCCTGGTTATAAAATTATCAAAATATTCATTTTGGTCAATTTTGTCACACCACTCACTGGTACAGCATCTCTGGCTGTTTCTGCTCACATTCACAGGGTTTTATGACATATAACCAGTATACATTTATTTAAATGGATCTACTACACTGACTACAAGTGATGTTATGAGAATCCATGGGCTGCTTGAGTTCTGGGATCAATTTTAAATTTCAGTGTATCAAATGATGGTGGATGACTGTAGCGCTTGGCAAATGAAAAGGAAGATCAGGACATCAGCGAAAATAGTAATTTTTTGCCCAATCTCTAAAGTACTGAGTCTGTCTAGTCGGTGAATCCAAGCTCGGCAAAGCGAACACGATTATGCTATGCCTCACTTGAATGATCTACGATATGAAAGTTTGGATCCAGGCGATTTCCAATAGATGCTGCAGAGTTAAGAAGGATTTTTGCAAACTATTGGCAACGAACGTAGATTGGGAGCAGTAAATATGATATTATTGCACGGCGAGTTATGCTCAAAGGTTCGCCGCAAGATTATTTATAGTAAATGGACTAATCTTGATTGGGGCCCAAGACAAGGCAAATCTAAAGCCATTAGTTCTTTATGCCTTGCGCTTTTTTCAATGTTGCTCAAGGCTCAGCATTACAAGTCATCACACGGAACTGTCTGTTCAAATAGTAGAAATGCCACCTCTGTTATTCCTTTCATGAGGACAAGCTCATGTTTCATAGAAATCATCGAGATACGTTTCATGCGCCATTGAGGATATAGCTTTGGAATGAGCTATTCCGAAACAATAATTCCGCATCAATTTTTTTGTCGTTGTTGGCTGATATGCGCACAAATAACCAAGACCAATGTCCCAGACTCCCCGTTGATCAGAATTAGAAAGAGGGATTCCTAACGCGGAGATAAAATCGCTGTCGTTAAGCGGTAAGAACGCTGCCTTGGAGGCGGCCTCGGTCGCCGCAACCTCGTCAATAAGCAGGGATTAAACTTGGTGTCTAGCGAATCAATCCAACCGAGCCAGCAGTGGCATTGATGGCCTCGCCTCGGGTTGTTCAAGGGACGGTGGTAAGCAACGACGCGAAGCGTGTATTCGGGAGGTAGACGGGCAAGGTACATCGTTGTAGCTAGAGTAATTATGTATCTACTGTGGCAAAGTCTAAACTATCACGGAGAAAGTAGCAAACTGACATAAAATAGAGCTCAAAAATTGTAACTATGAAATAGGAAAGGAGGGAGCGCAGTCGCTTGAATTCCGGTATTCCAGCGCAAGTTACTTAGTACTAACCCGGTCCGATGAGTGGTCGTTTCCAAAACACGTCAACTTATTATCTTGAAATGGCCCCTTACGCCATTCCTGATCATGAACCTAGGGTAAGCACGGTAAAAGTAAAAACCAGTCTCTATGTCTGAGTCTGGCGTTCTGGCCCTCATTAGCCACACGTATGCTATCGATATAGATTTACAATACATTATATCTTACAGTGCCGATAGACGTTCCGCGAAGACTCGTTCGTGAGGCACTCTTGACCAACTTCCGGCACATTGTGGCGCATCCCCGCCGGCCCGAAGACGGATTCCACGATTACCTAATCCTTTCCTTCTTGCGCGACGACCAAGTTGGTTCTCGTACTGACGAATTTGTGATCCCCACCTCTCATCGAATGTCTTTCCTTTCCGCGTCTCTCGAATTCAGGAGGAGAATTGCATCATGTCATACAACGAAGCGTCGCTGGTTGGATTCTGTTGGGGCAAGGCCGGGGAGGAGATACGCGTCCACGGTGCGTCCCAATCGTCCTCGTTTCAATTTGTCTCTCTGAAATGAGGAGCTAGAAGGGTCCGGGGCGGAGGTTTACTCGAGAAGTCAAGACTTTGAAGCCTGACCTTATGGTTGGACTGAACCAACAAACATCCGACATCACGGGACTCATGAACGCTAGGTTCCACCTGGGGGACGGGTTCAGCGGCCCACCCACTCTCCTGCACTACTCGTGGAAGACCGGAGCAATTCCATTTCCTCCAGAAACGAATGGTGTTCTCTACTACTACCAGGACCCGTCGCTCCCTCAGCTCGCTGGCCAGGTCCGGTTCCGGTTGTGCGAAGACGTGGCTCGTTTTGCCTCCGGAAAAGACCTGCTCAAAGAGTACGACGAGCCTTGGAATGTTCCATTGCTGTACACGTTTATGGGAGACCGGCTCTCCCTGTTGCGGGATAAGATACTGCAAGAAGGTCTAATAACCGAGGAGCTCTACGACGATGTCCGCAAGGTGGCTCCCTCTATCAGCAGGATGGCGCGCACGATCTACAAATTGTCACAGCCATTCATTGTCGATATTCAAGCATTCAAACTGCCCCTGACACTCGCGACGCGGAAATCCATTGAGAGAATCCATTTTGACAACCTGTTCATCGATGTGTCGTACGTCACACCCGTTCAACCGTACACCGGTATGTCCTCATTTCTGCATGAGCGACAATGCGAGTCTCACACACATAATGTCAGGTATTATCACCGCGCGTCTGGAGGTATCGAAGCTTGGAGAACACCAGATGGAGCCCTGTCTGGTGCTACGTTGCCTCGACGTCGTCAGCCCCGTAAAGTGCCTTGTCCCGGACTATGACAATCGCATTGTGCAGCCACAACCTGGAAAACTGGTCAGGAGGCGATACCGGGATGAGGAAAAGGTATGGACGTATCCGCTTGACGGCCGTACGTGGTCATATGCTTTAAGACGATTCATCCACAACTCCACTAAATTGCCTTGAACTGCGGAAGTAAGTTGCTCCTTTCCTCGTCCACTCTTCGGGTTAAGACTGAATTTTTTATGGCAGAGGAAATACTACTCAGCGTTTTCCTCGACGGCTACCCTACCTCAGGTCCCAGATATCATAGCCGAATGAAATTTACTGTCAGCCAAGGTTTAGCATGAGCCGAGAAAGCATCGAGACGGAAACATTACTACGCATGCGTCCACCAGACATCAGGATACCCATAATTCAAATGTTAGCTGGTGCCAAGATTGATGGCGTCGTCCTTTTGTCCAGTAATTTTATTCATAATTCACCCTGAACGATAGACATCACATTGGATTAATGTTTCGTCGAATTTCGATCGTCCAAGGGTGTATTAGATTAATTCCAGACCCTGACGAGCTCATGAAACGGTCCCCGTCGATGCGTGAACAAGAGGCGTGAATGCGCAAAAGGGACAGAAAACAGGGTTTTCGGTTGGTCTGAGGTTTCAAAAGACGTTCTACTTCACGTGTAGCTCGTTCTTAACCTCCTCACAGACCTTGACCCAAATGTGGCCAATTTTATCGAAATCTTCGAGCTGCATTCAGATTTAGATATCAGCCAAGTGGAGTAAGTTTGAGGCCCGACGAACCGTGTTGAAAACCTGTGCGCTGCACCGCGTCCACCACTTTCCGTTATGGAAGAAGTGGGCCGAGTACGCTTTGTATTTTATCAAAAGCTTCTGTTTGAGGACGATATCGATCTTGGTAAATTCTTCGATGGTAGTGATGGGTGGGAGAGGTAGTTCGACGTTCACCTAGAGTTTTTCTCGTCAATCGGCCGTTGCGTCGTATAGAAAGAATGGTCCTACCATGTTGAGCGTGAACTCGCCGTCCGGGTCCATCACTTGCGTCTTTAATATCTCAGCGAGGACCTTGCCGCCCTTGAGCGCAAGATTGTGGCAATAGGCGTTGATCTTTTCTTCACCTCCAAGCCAGGCGCGGTAGTCCAAGGCTTAGAAACGATGAAACAGACGTCAGCGTTAGGGAGACTACTATTGCGAGTGATTTACCATCGGCGA
Source organism: Agrocybe chaxingu (assembly GCA_027627235.1). Lineage (NCBI taxonomy): Eukaryota > Fungi > Basidiomycota > Agaricomycetes > Agaricales > Agrocybaceae > Agrocybe > Agrocybe chaxingu. Next base: position 17,807 of record JANKHO010000178.1, on the reverse strand, counting down.
TGGTTAAATGAGACGTCCAATCGATGGTCCCAGTCCCTGTAAGATGAATCAAAGCCGAAATACTTGGTTAAGAGAGGTCGGAATTACATTCGTGTTGAGGGGCGAAGTTGGACTCCTCCCGGTCCTTGGGCGAGATGTAAGCGTGGCCAGTAGGTATGGATGTCGTGATCATATGTTGGTTTCTAGTTCGTAGGGGGGCGATTAAAAATCGGTAGATAAAACACGACGTCAAGGTCCTGCTCACCGTTCGGGTACATAGAGAACAGCTGTTGACCGCTTTGCAGAAAGCCATTTATGGTTATTCTACGGGGTATAAGTCAGGTCGACGTCAGTGATGAGAGATCCTAAATGTGAAATATAATCGCTCACTGATACCCAAAAGTCTGGAGCAGACTCAGTAAGATTTATCCCGACTTCTTGTCCAATAGAATGCGCGGCGTCCACTACGCTCCATACGCCCTCTTCCTTCGCGATCTTCACCATATCCTGCCACGGCAGCAGAACGCCGGGGAGGGAAATAATGCTGTCGATTATTGCAACACGCTTATTGTTAGGAGCGGCAGGGTGCTCGTGAAGGAATTTTTTAAACGAAGACACAATCTCGCCATGCGTCGTCGGAAAATTGAGCTGAATGGTATGGACGGTTGGGTGGGGTGGAACATCGCCAATGCTTTTGGCGGCGAAAGAGATGGCGTTGTATGTCGTAGTGACTGGGAGACAAATTTGATTAGCTCTGATATCGTTTCAATAGCACGAATGAGTTAAAACATACAAGTGAAAATTGCGTCTCCTTCTTCCCAGTTAAAGTTCCTCAGAACAACGTTGAGACCCATCGACGCGTTCGTGACTAGCACGACCTCGTCCGTCTTCGCCCCTATGAGCTTCGCAATTCGCGCTCGCACGTCATTGAGCATAGGCGGGTAGGAAATCCGATGGAAGAGGTCGGGATTTGCCTCGATCTGGTCCGTCAGGTCATGTACGGCTTTGAGGACGGGCTTCGGAGTTGTGCCGTACGATCCTGTTCAACAAAACGCGCGATCTTGAACATCGAATTTTTTGATATCTGAGTACAGACTTACCGTTGTTCAAGTTGATATACTGCGGATCAAGCTTGTAATAAGCTTTCAGTTCCTCTCCCAACGGGGGTGGCTTTTGCGTATACAGGGTCTTGTAGTCGAGGTCTCCCATCGTATTTCGCGTGTAATGATTTTTTTCCGGCGTCGAGGTGGAAAAAAGAAAGAGATTTGAGAAATTTGACGCTGAGAGTCGAGTGGATGAAAGCAATTTCAGTCGGGGCAAGTTTACCGAGTTAGGGGCTGGTCGAGGCACGTGACGACTAATGACGCGTCGCGTCGCGTTCTGGAAACGGCGAATCAAGAGAAAGTGCAACTGCCTACTGAAAGTCCACTGGAAGAGGAAGGGTCGAATTGACAGTGAGTATTTGAGTACTGAGAGGGATTGTTAGATATCACATCAAGCGGCAGGTGGCTTTATAACTCATAGGTACTCGAGTGAGTCATAACCTTTGCCCTTGGACGTCGGAAAGCAGGCGGACCGCGTGCAACATTTCCATTCTGAGATCGTCACCGAAATTTGAAAGGAGTTACAGCACACGATAGGGCGAGTGCCACCAGAGCGAGCCGCATAGCCCTCCCTCGGAATCGAGCGACCTACGGCGTAAGCTGGTGAACCGTGAGGGTATAGCTACTAGGGTAACTCTGAACGGTTGTGACGGTTGAACTGACTATAATGGCGGTCAACGTGATAAAATGCCTCAGAGGATGTCTCGCAAGAGGTCATTGAACAACAAATATGGCTCACAGTCCGGAAATCGATTACGGCGAAAGAGTCGCTCATTCGCTGCAACGAGCGTTGCTGACACTGATCTGAAGTCTCTGAGGTCTAGCTGTTTCTTTGATAGTCTTTAAATTTCGTAGCACTGTCTAGAAAATCCCTGGGCTACACGTTTTTCGGAATTTGAGTTGCCCACGTAATGGCCGTCCGCGAGTGAATTCAGTCTGCCCTCGAGGCGTCCAAATACATGAGCGCAAGGTAATAATCGACCCCGTCCGCGGAAAATACGGAAGCATGCATCGATAGAGTGCGTTTTTATTCGGAAGTCTTGATTCTAGCGCTTGGTGGACTCGGGTACCGTTACGATTTACTGAGATTCGGGTGGCTACAACAAATAGGTACCGGTCTAACCTCGAAAGAATGTCTGTAGGGCTTACTGACATCGTCGATGAATTCTCCTCTTTCTCAATAGATGCTTTTTCCGAGAAAGCAGACTCTTTCCAGCTTCAGCTATCGACGATTTCATTGTTCAAGACGAGCGTGTGGAGCGAGATAAATCGTTGGCACTTCCCCCAGAATTCAGGCGCCTAGGCGCTGATGGGACCCGAGTGCCAAGTTGTTCCTGGTCGCAGCAAATTCTCTAGGCCCGACGCTTCTTCATTCAACTTCCGGCGCCAAACCTCCCAAATTTGAATTAACTATAGATTTCCCGGGTCGAAGGTTTCGAAGGCATTAGCTATTCTTAGAACATTCGTCGTTCATCGAGTGAGAAACGGGTCCGGAACAAACAACGGTGCGCCCCCGTCACTGGTAGCTTTGTGAATTTAATGTTCAGGACCCAGTGCGACAGACGCCCGTAGGCATATTGTTTCTTCTACCCCAAATACGAAGCAGACAGAAAGTATCAAGAAATTTTTGGGAATCGGGAAAGAAACGGCGGCCTTCGATCTCGGTCCATCGGCTTGCGGATCCTCCTACTTCTGCCTGAAGACCCCGAAAGGCACAATAGCCTGTGGGTACGCAACGTTCGTAGCCGAGAAAAGTTTAATGTGCCGTACGCTAACACCGTGCAGCGTCAGTGTTGGAAAGAAACTGCACAAAAGCGCATACGGCGGCGCCTTACATTCAACCCCACGTCCCGCAGACTACGGAGCCTTCATTTTGGACGAAACGGCGCTAGAATCATCCAACAGTAGACAGATAAAGACCCCGGGAGGTCGTGGCAGGAACGTTTACAAAGTTTAATGGACTGGTGTAAAAGAAGGTAAGCTTCTTTCCTCCAACGTTGACACCGCCGAACTCGCGTCATTCGCACCTTTCAAGAGCTTAATTACCGTGTGGGCCTGAATATAATAACGATATCTAGACGACGAGCTGTCAACCGTTTCGTTCCCGCCCTTTTTTTTCTGGCGCTTGCGCTCCTAGGTCCGTGCCGCCGTCGACATTTTCCTCGCTATTGCTCTTGGTCTGCAGCCATGTCCTCTCATTTTCATCTTGATAACACGTATGTCTCCCTTCGTTTTCATTTTATTCCACGGAAGAAGTTCCTGACTGTGAGAGTTTTCAGGTTAGGCGCGGCTCTCATTGGGGTGGTCGTCTCAGGAATGTGAGCAATACTATTCTCTTCTTCGTCGAGCATCGGTCTGATGTTTTTTACTAGTTTATATGGGGGTATGTCACCAAATGATCGTTTTCCTCTCCTCTGAAGACTCCCCATAGTCTCCGTCGTCCAAGTCTGGTATTACTACGGGCATCAGAACGATAGCTGGCCGATAAAATCGCTTGTACGCAGACATCTTCTCTCACAAGCCACAACCGCTGACGAAGATGCTCTAGGTCGGTGCCGTTATTATGTTCGATACCATCCACCAAGCTCTCATTACGCATACGGGTAAGCATTTTCGATATCTCTGCGGCGAGGTGGCGGGGACTGATACTCTTATAGTTTATACGTACACCGTGACGAACTGGGGTAACCCCACTGAACTTCAGAGAATCGTACGGTACGTCGACATCGCTCCTGGAGGCAGAGCAAGAGTTAACCCCGCTTCATGCGTAGAAGCATGCTGGTGCGTTCTTTATTCTCTTGGGGGCGAGTCCGTGCTGAGTGCGATTAGGTCGAGGTCCTATTCAACGTACGTTGCTTCCTGGGTTTCTGGCGTACTGGACGGACGCTTACTTTCCTGATAGGGGTTCACGGCCTTCCTCGTTCAAAGGTTCATTTTTGCAATAGCGCTTTCACGTTCCGTGCATTAATGGACGTTCTAGCTTCCTGACCATGCGGGTGTGGCGGTGTACGTTGCCCACAGACTTTCATATCCAAGAACGACTCCATTCATTGTTTCTCCCGTCTACGGCAGTGAGCAACCGCAAACTGCTGCTGACCAGCGTCGTCGTGAGTTTCGCGCCGGACTTTTACATTGACGCCCATCGCTTACAAATCACGCGCGTAGCTCATTTTGGTCTTCGGCGAGTTTGGTGCGTAACCTTTGCGAGCTGGACGTATCTTACACCGACGCCTGCATAGCTTGTGTTATAGGTGCGTTTATTTGAACGCGATTCCAAATCTTTATTAACGGGCCCGGGCTCAGCCTTTACCGCACTGTCGTTCGTAATTTCCTCGTTCGTCTGGAGCATTTCTAAATCGTATCCAGACTCCAACTCGAGACGTATGAACAGTTGAAGAAACTCAAGGTAATTCTCCGTTATGTTCGAGAACTAATCTAAATTCTCCTCCTCAAGGGGTTATCCATCCTCGTCAATGCCCTGGCTGCCGCTGGAGATGTTCTCATCGCAGGCATCCTGTGCACCCTGCTCCACCTTTCCCGCACTGGGTTCCACAGGTAAATTCAATATATCTACCTTTGACGAGGATGCTCACCGTTCTGAATTTATCAGATCAGATACGATGATCAACAAGCTCGTGCGTTCTCTTCTCAACCTCTATTATCAGCGTTTCATCTTCGCTGCCTAGATCCTTTTCGCAGTGAACACCGGCGTCCTTACCAGGTGCGTGTCCACCCAATCACTATTCCTAAACGCTTATCGTTGTGCAGCCTTTGCGCCATCGCTTCTCTCATCTCGGTGCGCCACCCACTCGCACCCGCTGACCTGTGCTTATCGCCACCCGTCAGATCGTCGTCGTCGGCGACACCTTCCTCTACATCGCGTTCTTTTTCTGCATCGGCCGCTGTACGTCCTCGCGGCTCCGCACCCATGCGCTCCAGCTGACGCGGCTTCTTTCCTAGTGTACACCAACTCCCTTCTCGCGACGCTCAACGCGCGCAAGATGATTCGCGGCTCTGCGGACGGCGTCCATAGCACGAGCGAGAATCTGACGCTGTCCTTGCGGGAGTTTCCTAAGACCGGCACGATGGGATCTAGGGTAAATACATCTCTGTTTCTGATTGGAACGCCTGGGCTAACTTCATTCTTGTCGTGGATTCGCCGCAGCGTCCAGCCAATATTTCTATCAAAATAGATACGACCAAAGAGTTTGCGACGGATCGCGATTCTGACCGCGACAACGACCTCGAGAAGACGGAGGTGAGGGCTGGCTACAATGTTTCGCAGCGTGTCCATGGTCAGTCGGGCTGATTTCCTTTCCTTTAAGATGACCATGCAGATGAATTCTTCAGCGCTGCAATTCGAAAACAAAGAAAACAATCCTGTGTGATTCCTCCGGTTTGTCGACTTTTTGAAGGCAGGATACTGATGCGCTGTATATATACCACTCGTTTGATGAATTTGGTCGAAATTTCACTACATGTACATAGCAAAAAAATGCTTGACGCTCGTGCTGGCTGATTGGTGATAGGAGCCGAAGTTTCGACGAAGGGCTTGAAGCCAAGGAAACACGACGTCCTGATTGGGAAACATAAGTAGGCTGATGCATGAGTCATGATGCCGATGATCCTCCGATAATGATGACTCGAATGCAGATAGCCCATCTTATCGCGATTTACAATTTCCTAGAGCCAGCACAGTACGATTTCTTGAATGCCCTTTCGTCGTGAACGCAGAGATGTGAGCAGGAGCCGTGACATGTTACGCTATGAAAACTTCCACAGGCACTGCCTAATAAGGAAGGTATTTGAAATCGTGTGGCGCGCTTGGACCGGTGTTATCTCGAGGCCTGTATCTCGACCACAACTCGTCGGAAAGAGCTGAAATTTGGAGGAACGGTTCTCCTGATGTGGTATTAGCAGAATATGCTGTATATAACTCGAAATATGACTGTACGATCTTGAAAATCGCGATTTCACTGTAGCCAGCCCCGATCCGAGTTTCGGAGCTTTGAGACCGGTTTTTTGACTAGATCGTTCATTCTAAAAGCATTCTAACAGCAGCATGGCGCAGTGGAAGCGCGCGGGGCCCATATCGCTTACGTAAGCGACTAGTTCCACTAGGCCACCCCGAGGTCACTCGATCGAAACGAGTTGCTGCTATCTTTTGCTTTTGCCGCCGCTGGGTGTGCTTATCAAGTGGATTTTAATAAACTGATGTGTTTCGATGCGAATACAAGACATTCTTTCTACACTTTTATCTAGAAAGTCTTCCTTTGTACGGAAAGGTGCTGAAAGGTAAGATGAGCATTCCCTGAGGACACCCTGGAGGCCTGTGGTTTATGGGCTTCGTTTCTCAAAAGAACTGCAGAAGACATAATTTTCGAATGGTTGGTCAATCACCCAGTCAAACCCCTGACAAGAGTACGCTTGTATCCCCTCTAATATTCTACTTTTTTTAAAATAACTAGACGAAGGCGGGATATTCATATTGATATTCATACCATGGCGTGCGTTTCTGGTCCTGGAAAGCATCGTTGTTTAACCGTCTACACCTCGACAAACGCACGATAGACGACAAGGTCTCCCTGTCTCCCATTCTCAAATTCAACGGTGGTGTTAGCGCCGACAAAGAACACGTCCCCAAGTCCTGCGTCTAGCCCATCCTTTCCATCGTTCCATTTGATGCGACCAGAGCCTTCCGTCACGATGCCGATACTAGGGCCTCCTACGGGCTTGTGCACCTCTTTCGCTCCTACGTCCGAGAGCTTGACCTGGACCACGGAAAACTCTGGTATTGGCGGATCGTACAACGTAGAAGACGTGGAGAACGGAGCGGGATTGACGACGTGCTTAGTAGGCGGAGCAGCAGTATATGTCAGTCCGGAGACGAGATTGGGAACGTCGCGGAGCTTCGGGGTGAGGCCTGCCCGAATAACGTTGTCTGAGTTGGCCATACACTCCATGCACTCTGGAAAATCCCGTTAGAAAGTTCAAGGTATGGAGAACGAAAACTCACCTCCGTAGACGTATGCATGAGGTTCACCCGCCCCAAGGAAGATCGCCTCTCCAGGGCTCAACCGAACGTAATTCAACACAAACGCGCAGAATATCCCAATGTCGCCCGGGAACTGCTCATTAAGCCTCAGCACCAGTTCGACCACCTCAGTTTCCTCGTCGTTGTGCGTCTCTCCCTTAGTGTACCGCTCAACCAGACTCCCAAGTTGCTCCTTGATTGGACCTTCGTCAGCTGTCATGATCGACGCAAAGACGTTCTTCAAGGCGGCCTTCTCATCCGGTCCGGTAGGTGTTGACGAGTTGGAGAGAGATAGAAAGGCGTCGAGAACGGACGGTGGGATGAGTGAACGTAGTTCAGGTGTCGCGTTCAGATAGGTCGCAATCTCGGGAAGAGGGCGAAATCCGCATAGTGCCAAGAAGGGCGTTATAGCGAGCGCCATCTCTGGCTTGTGGTTCGGGTCTGGCGATATTTGTGTGACTTGGTGGGAAGGAAAGCGTCGCACTACTCACCCTTGTAGATGTCGGGGTGTTGCGCGTGGAGGATCTCAGCCGTCGCCTTGTCGGGGTGCGCTTGGATGCTCAAGGCCTTCTCGATGGAAAGAACTTTGAAGAGGAATGGCAGGTTTCCGTTGCCAGCGTCAAACTTGTCGATAACGGGTTTCCCAATGAGCTCTGGATGGGCGGCGAGATGTTCTGACAGAGTGGTGCCCGATGATTGAACATAGGATGGCGATTTTGGGTGAGTGCCCATCCACAGCTACGTTCCGTTGAACACGCCGTTGTAATAAGGTAGGAAACGCTCGAACGTACCTCAGCATACGGCGATGCCTCATCGATGGTGAACCCTGGAACACGCGACGAGTCTGCAAACTGCGCGACCTTGGAACTTTTCCCCGTTTTTCCCCAGTCATACATCTGGGTAGTGGGGACAATCTTGAAAACAGCGGCCATGGTGGCGGTAGTGGTGGTGGTAGAGAGGGGAGCGTGGCATAGTTCTGGTTTGCGTGGATGATGTAACGGCGAACGTTCACATTCATGTTTCTCCGCATATGACGAAAATGGAAAGTCGGTCACGGAAATAGGGGCTTCTGCCAGTAATACGAGCTACACCCAGGTTCACTAACATTCAATGAAGTACCTTAGGAATATTTGTTGAAATTATTTGAAGAGGTTACCAGGATACACTGAACACCAGTGTCGATCAATAAATGTCAATGAGTGCTACTGCACATCAGCATCGTTTATTGATATTCGCTGAGATATTTACTGGCTTCCAGAAAAGCCTTCAATTCATGTCATGGTGCTACCTAAGTTTAACGGTGTCAGAGACCTTCATTCAGTTACATTTGGTTGCATGGGAGGTCTTCGTCTGAAATCCTAACGAGTCCTGAGAAAATCAATGCAAACTCCGTGAATTTGAGCGAGCTTCAACAAAGAAGAGATTTTTAAAAAAATACATTCCCATTAAAATATGATCTGGGTGTCTACTTGCAATCTAAACCTTTAGCGTCTACGAAAGGTCTACGCCGTGGGTAACATGTGCGACGACTGGGCCATATAAGCACTCAGATCAACTGCCACTGGCAGCACCGAGATCTCTGGACTAGAAGTAGGCTTCGTGGGCAAAGAATCTTTTTACACAAAAAGGCGGACGGATAGTGCGGGGGGTCTGACGGAAAATTCCATTGAGTTCTGTCAGGAAAGCTGGCGGCAGTGTGCCGACGGCAGGCGCTTCTATCAGCGGGCCGCTTTAGTGTGCCACTGATGTTCACCAATCATCTTTCCAGTCACGGGCACAAGCATAACTCGCTTCTGCCAAGCTTCAGCCTAGAGCCCTGCAGAGCCAGAGGTTGTTTGGGCAGTTTGGAAATCTCTCTCATCCATCAGAACAATATGAAACCGTTAAAACGACCTCCGGGAACAAGAGGAATCACGCAAGTGGAAATTTGATTGTTGTGGGCGCTTATATGCCGTGGACCTTCACCGTTCGGAATGCCCCGCTCTAGTCTTGCAGGTCGATCGTAGAATTGAAAACACTCTAATAATTATAGAAAAATAAAGCAGTAGATATATAAGATGAATGATACAAGTTGGGCAGATTACAACAACGTTGGCACAAAACAATAGTCCGAACAAGACCGCAAACCACAAACGAAAAACACAATAACCTCAGGGACAAAAGACCAAAAGCATATTTAATGAGAAAGGACCTTGATAATCACCTTCTCGCCCGCTTGTTGACGTCCTTCTTCTCTCCATCGTCCTCCTCTTCTCCTTTTTTCCTCTTCTTTCCTTTCATTTCTGACGCGTACGAGGGACAAAGCATCCCGAACTGTTCGGCACACTTGTGGGCGCAGGTTTCTGGATCGCTGCACTTGAAAGTGTTCACGGCTTCTGCCCGTAGATCGGCCCGTTCGTCGTTGAGGCAATCAAGTGTTCCACCTGCCTCCTCGTGCTTTGTGGTCTACTTCGAGAGGGCGCTTTCGTTCTTCTTCGATAGAACACTATTGGTAAGCGCCTGATAATCAAGAAACTAGGAGAGGGGGATGCAAGACAAAGTTAGTAAGCTCAAAATTTGTATTGTCGGTCACTAACCACCAATATTTTCGACTCGAGAGGTATCTCGGGGCAGATTGGAATGTGTTTCAGGATGAACCCGATATAGTGATTTTCACCGGTCGCGCCATTCTTAAGAGCTTGTCTTCCGTCCAGCTGGAAGCGACGGCGGCAGCCGATGCATCCTGCGATAGTAGGATCGATTCGCGACAACATCATGAGGGATTTAGGATTATATGCGAAATCCTTCCGCCGCTGTGGTGTCAAATTCCGTCGACCTTTGACCCTAGTGTTAACCCTTGTGGCTTTGGGACTTGAAGGACCCAATACTTGTTGCTTAGACGACATGGTCACGCTCTTCTTCTTGGGCCCGGGCTTGTTCATCGTGGACTGACTCTGTTTCCTGGACTGGCCGCCCGCTTTGCCTGGGAAAGAGGAGCCGTTGTAAGAGGGAGAAGATGGATTCTTGTTTCCTGGCATTCCGCCCAATGGAAGTACCGTACCAACTACCTGTGAGTCTTCCGTCTGAAACGTCGCCGTTCTGGAAGGTTGGTATCGCCGAGAGGGGGTTGAAGTTAAGCTTTGAGCACCGTCCGTGGCTCCAGATGCTATGACACTGGCAGGGATATGTCGAACGGGAGACCGCAAAGAGATTACACGCCGCGCCGCCCTACGTTCCTGGCGCTCTGCGCTTGAAGAAGGATACGGCTCTGGGTGGCGGTGGCCAGTAGCGGCGACCTCACCCACGGTACCATGAAGCCCGACACTTATCCCGAAGGGAGAGGACCTTGCGTTCCAGCGGGGTGAGCCGGAATAACGACCAGAAATTTCCGGCCGCCCTGGCGGTCCATCCAAGAAATTAGAAATATCCATCGGGTTCCCCTTAGCCCGTGTGGGAAGCAGGAGCGGCGGGCAGTCGTTAGTTTCTTCGACGGGCGTAGGCATCCACGGCTCGATAGGACCGTTATAATTGCGGTCCTCATTGGGCAATTCGGCGCCCGTGTTGAAGGGACTAGAGACGGGAGAGGCATTACTGCAAACCTCTGCGAGCACTTGCAGCGGGCTTGAGGTGGGATTAACTTCACTTTGCATTGCTGTATGGGCTGGGGTGGGAGGCGTAAAGTGGGAGGCGTAAACGATAATGCAGAAGAGAAAACACGTTTCTCTTACTTATACCTCAAACTACTGAGTTGGGCTCCAAAGGTGCTGTACAGTCCTCGTAGCTCACGCTGTACGGTATCCCCAATTCGACCACAATTACCACAAGTAGAAACTCATGAGGCGAGCCTCGTGTTGCGCCGCCATCAACGCGCAAGCTTCGCGCCCGCGGGAATCCCGTAAGCGTGTGGGTTTGGACACACACCGTCATTCAGAACGAGTCATTTTCTGCTGTAAATGGTGCCCGGGTGCTTGACAGCGGCCATTCCAAGAGAGAAATTGTTCATGATGATTCGGTTGTGCCTAGAGCTATTTGATTGTGTAGCGAGAGAACCTCGAACAGTCGGAATTCGCCGGCGCTAATTCAGATTGACCCATAAAGAGCAGGTAAAGACATAATTTTCGTCCTTGCCTTGGGGCTAGAAAGGCGGTGTTCTCTACATTTGTTGAGTTTCTTTCTTATATTACCGAATAAACCAGTCGTAAACACGAAGGAAGCCAACAAAGGCAGCGCGCCGTTCTTCAAGTTTTGAAGTCCGCCACATGGCGTTAAGCGCCCAAATACCATGGTCTTAGGAAACCACGCTGTTCCTGCCTGAATAACGGGATCTCGCAGACTGCCTGAAATACCAATATACCCCTTCCGACTTCTCGATTATATGCATACACTGACGAAGGAGGGCGCCACGCTGCAGAAAGTGTACTGGGGCGTTTATCCTTATCTCTCGTGTTCAATTGTATATTAATCGCGTGTATTTAGCGATTGATTCTTGTTCTGATATCCTTGTTAAGAATAGACGTGACGTTTCTTGGAAGATAAGCCGTAAGGGCGTAGCGGACCGTTCCAACCGCACTAGAATCATTGCCGCACAGCCTCACGTACATCTCGTCATTTGTTCACCATGGAGGATCGATTTCGGTTTGAAGTTGCGGCGCCGCATAGCCAGAACAGTCCATGACGGTCATATTGACAGTTCCAGCTCTTCTACTCTAGTCGCGCCACGTCATGGAAGTCGTCTCCGTAGCGCTCACAGTCTGCACCATCTGCAAGGCAATCGAAACCTGGATCGATCTGCGTGCCGAAAAGGAAGAGATAATCAAGCAGATCTCCTCCACCGTCCTCCAGATCCACAACATCCTCCTGCCGTTCGCCTCAACGGAATTCAAAGGCACCGGAGAGAAGGAGCTGTCAAACTGCATCAGGAGCGTCGGCGACGTTCTGCAGAGAACGAAGGAGCATCTCGTCGTCTGGGTCTTCAAGCGCTCTCGGAAGATCGTGGCGTTTCTGAACCCGGCGGCGCTGGTGAAGATGCTGAAGGACGACGAAAGGCAGCTCAATAACCAGCTCATTATCTTGCTTACATCTGTCGCCGTGGTGGGGTACTTCCGTGACCATGCGAAAGAGGCGGCCCAGATCAGCCCTGTGCTGGCTCCGCCTGCTTATTCGATAGATCCGCTGGGTGAGCTGTCGGATGCGCAGGCTCAGGAATTTTGGCGTGGCTATATTGGAACGAAGGCGAGCGTTGTTGTTGTCGATTTGAGACCCACAACACTCATGGATCAGCCATTTTATTTCTTAGATCACATTTGTGGAACCGGCCTTGTTCTCCTATCGACTCATTATGTGGTACGATGGAGAGCTATCAAAGGAAGCCTGCGATCGTATGATCATGCTCCTAGACGAGTACAACGCAGGCGGTATAACCCCGAACAACCTAGCAAGAGTGCTGGAAAAAGAAAGTCTTACTGCCTTCGTCGAACGATGCTCCAAAGGCAGGCCTCATCCCCATGTGGTCCCTAGTCTATCCCAATCAACCTGTATCCTAGATGAAAAACTCTCCCACCAGACGACGCATGCATTGCCGCTCTGCCCGGCCACGACGACCTCCGAACCCCACTACTCATTTGGATAGACGATGAGCCAGAAAACGTGGAGTACGAAGTCGAGGAGGCCCGCTCCAAAGGCATCCAGGTCATCGAACTCTCTTCTACAGCCGTAGCTAAGGCATGGGTAGAAGCCAATGCAGGTACGCATCCTTCCAACATTCCCTTTGTTGAGATTTGATCTTGCTTTTGTAGCCTTCCTCCGAGAGAACGACGACGGATCGGGCGTCCGTTTCATCTCGGACAACGTCCGATTAGAGGAGAGCTCCGACACAAGGTCGTTCTTGAATCCATACGCGGGCGAATCCTTCCTTAGGTACCTTCGAGGGCGGTCCTTCAAGGCGCCTGTCCTCATCTACGCTGGCATGAGCATGCCCTCCACCCAGTACGTGAACGAGTACGAAGCAGCCGGATCGACGGCTTCTTCGTCACTTGTCCTGAGCTATATCTCGGACTTGGCGGTAGGAGGGAATAACGTGGACAATTGGAGGGGATTCGACCGCTCTTGACTGATGTCACCGGATGAGCGAACTGAGGTTGGATGGTAGATGAAGGCTTGATGTAGGGTCTCAAGCCCCGAATTCCCTCTTGCACGACTCAATGAAAGGCTTGAAGACATCCCCCAAAGGCTGGTTGTTGAGACGATACTTCCACGGCTTCGGTAAACCTTTGTGGTGTAAGCCCCCGCGAGAGCTCTTGTAGAAGAGAGACCCCGCCTCGGGGACAGGTGCCACTTGCTCAGCGTTGGGGATGAGATGTCGGATGGGTTCAAGAAGCTCCAGGAACCGCAGAACGAGAACCGGGGTCCCCTCGTGCTCAGGCAGCGTCGAAAGCTCGAAGCGCACCTTCGCAGAACCTAGACCAAGAATGAGATGCGACGCTGACAAACTGAGAAAAGCACCCACCTGCATACGGGCTGACGTCTTTGCCCGACCTGAATATGCGGTCCAAAGTGACATGCTCAAACATCGAGAGGTTGATGAGCCCGAGACTGATTTTGTTCGACGAGAAGTCGACCACGAATGGCCAGTCGATGCTGTACAACTGGGGGCAGTCGCTCCGCACGGTGGGTAACTTCTCGACTTCGCCCACAACCCGCCGCGCCACGAGACCTTCTTCCAGAATGAGATTGAGCAGGGGCTTCATCCGCTTGAGCTTGACGAGATAGTAGAGCGATACGCTCCACGGTTCGCCTCTGTTGGCAGCTAGCAGATCGGAACCCTCCTGGAAGGCAGATGGGTCTTGACAGAGGCGAAAGCGGAGCTGGCCACTGAGAATGGGCTCCTTCGGCCGCGGCAGGTGGTAGTAGAGCACTCCCCTGGTGTCGGGTGGAAACGGTTGGCACTGCTCTTGTACGAGGTGAAGATATGCTCAATCGTCTCGTCGTGCAATTGCGGTTGAAAAGCAGGACATCGTACTCCGGATATATCTTGCAGCAGCTGACCCTTCGCCGTCATTTCCTCCGGCCGTAAGGTGAGAACTTTGTGTGCGTTGAGGCCTGCTGGACTCTCGAAAGGGTTAGGAAAAGGCTATTTCAGCAAAAATGGATAGCACTTACTGCTAATGACCGTCTCAGAATTAGAACGCGCCACTTGGGGGTATTACGAGGTTGACATGGGGATAGAAGAGGCCTCATCCCGTATCTTGATCCACTAAATCTACATCGCATGGTACCAGATGGTGGTGAGGATGAACAGCCGACGTAAGGAGCACCAAGATGGTTGCCTAATACACATCGCGGTCACGTGATCTTGATGACGGAATCACGCGCAACGCGTCATTGGTCCGCGCTTTGCTTTTCACCAATTGACTTCACGTTCAAGCCTTCTTGCTTCCGCCACCGTCTGTGCTGGCATACTTTCCTTGCTTTTTTCTCACCTCAATTCGGGAAGACCCTAAAAAATTATTGACACATCCGCGAGCATGTCAGGTCTTGTCTTATCGTGCCATCTTCGCGACGTTACCTCTACTGCACCAATCTTATTCTTCTCCTCAGCTTGTTGTGCCGGCGTATTTCAATACAAGGAAAAAGTCAACCATTTGGTCCATGAACGGCTGGCGGATATTGTATTCCATTGAAGAGTCCTACTCGCACTTCAGCAACCTAACTTGGCGGGTCATGCACCTGGATGATACCGACTCGAGCTCCGCACCTGGTCCTTCACTCGAAGCAGTTGGAGACTCAAATTTTAGCTGCTCTACAAGGAATCCAGGGTGGAATTTAGTGGATGGTGGATAAACCAGCAGCCCTGGTGAATTTGGGAGATGCTCGAAGAACCGTTCTGCATGGACTTATAGCAAGAAACCCAGCACTCTTATTCTGGCTTTTCAAGCCTACGGAAAATGGAAATGGATTCCCCGCTCCAACATAAGATGACCAATGTCATAGCTATTTGGAGGAAGTCTCGTCGAGAAATTTTCAGCGCATATATGCACTGCCAGCCTCGCGACGGCCTGCAGGAAACCTAATGGTGTATTTTCCTTGCAACCAGGAATAAGACGTCTAGCTTCTGCCCTATTTTTTCTACGGCCTTCTGTGGAGCGTCATGCTTCGTCTGCCTTGGAGAATCCCGACACCTCGAAGAGAGATCCACAAGTCAATGCTGACCCTAGATTGTCATTCGAACATCCCAAAAATGTTTTATTATACTGGCGCTGTTGACGAATCTCATCGATGGTATTTCTCCCACCTCGGATCAACAATTGTACTTAAATTACTGGGAAGTCCTTCTCGAGCAGACTGACCCATGACCTTCCCTGTTTTTCGTCCCTACGAGTCTAAACAAGCTACCCCGGCGTTCGGGAATGGCTACCTCCACAAATCATTGGTTTCATTGTTTCTTTTGTCCCGAGGAATCTCATTCCATGGCAGTCAAGGATGCCCACGAATGGATACAACATCAGCAGGGTCGGATACACTGGCCTTAATTCAGCAATATCCTGGTAGGTTTCTCTCTTTTATCTCCTCAGATCTCCTCGTATTTACGCAGTTGTCCTCTCCGTCGTCCGATCAGACGTCACGCGTCAAAGTTGGCCACCTCTCACTTCCACCATATTCACCGGAACCCGCTGGGGTGGTGCTGGTGCTCTCTAAGACTCTAACGTCGATTCTGCACTGTTCGATGGCCCCAGACGTTCATATTTGAAGGAGCGTACGTGAGGTTTGGATGAAGTTTTACGAAGCCATGAATGTCCCAGGCCCGTCCCGATATATCCGAGGACCGACGGGGCCTATCGCGTCCTATCTATTTGGGGCAATAGGCAATCTATTTCGCATCTCGCTCTTTTCCATATCTTCCGTCTCCAACGCAGAGTTCTCTTACTCGGTGCTCTCAGTTCACCAGCTCTTCCGTCTTCCTCCTTCACCCTCACTTTTCTGACGCCATTGTCTGCTACCAATTCGAGTACCTCTCAGGTTTCGAATCAGCTACCCCAACAGTCAAGCAGGACTTTGGAATAAAGGATGCCCACCGAGGTCAAGAACAAGGTCTGCCTTATGTACGCAGTGCTAGTTCGCATTTGATCGCCACGCCATCTTACTAATTATCCATTACCACCATATTGTTCGATTCCGAATCCAACCCGCAAACACCAAAATCCGCATCGTAACACCGCAATTCCAACTACCAATGAAGTGTGCACGATGGCTGGGGCATCGCAGCCGAGAAGGGCATCGAGGGGAATGCGATTGAGGCAGCCAACACGAAGAACATGGACCTGATCGCGGACAAGTATGCTGCGACGGTCCTTCAAGCCAGTGGGACAGCTGTGGGGCTGAGCGAGGGGCTCATGGGGAACTCTGAGGTCGGGTACGACATATCAAATGTTCTGTTCATCCCCAGGAGCTGATACGAGACGATCGCAGCCACTTGAACATCGGCGCGGGTCGGATCGTGTGGCAGGACATCGTCCGCATCGATATGTCGATCAAGAAGAGGCAGTTCCACAAGAACGAGGCGATCCTTGCTGCGTGCAAACGTGCGAAGGAGGGTACGGGGAAGTTACATACTATCGGTCTGGTACGCTTCTCGATTCTATCTAGCCTATGGGCTCACAAACACCATTCCGCAGGTATCGGACGGCGGTGTCCACTCGCATATCACCCACCTCTTCGCCCTGCTCGAGACCGCAAAGGAACAAGGCGTACCCCAAACGTACGTCCACTTCCTCGGAGACGGACGAGATACCGCTCCGCGATCCTCCGCCAAATACGCCCAACAGCTTCTCGATTTCACCAAAAAGCTGGGTTATGGCGAGGTCGCGACAGTTATTGGCAGATACTACGCGATGGACCGCGATAAGCGGTGGGAACGTGTTAAGATTGCTGTGGATGGTTTGGTGGGTGGTGTCGGAGAGCCGGTGGAGGGTGGCCAAGAGGGCGTGGTGAAGGCGATTGAGGGCAACTATGCGAAGGACGTCACGGACGAGTTTTTGAAGCCGATTATTGTGAATGGCGACGCAGGTCGAATCAAGGGTATGCTCATTTCTTTTCTGCTCATTCTTTGGTTTACTCAAGTTTTCTTTCAGACGGAGACACGCTCTTTTTCTTCAACTACCGCTCTGACCGTATGCGCGAGATCGTCTCTGTATTCGGCCTGCCAAATAAGCCGATGGAAGTTACTGTGCCAAAGGACATAGTATGTCTGCATCTTCCATCTTTTGACCTAATCACTCAAACGTACCCAATAGAACATCACAACGATGTCCCGGTACAACGCCGAGTTCCCCTTCTCCGTCGCATTCCCGCCACAGGCAATGACCAACGTGCTAGCGGAGACACTGGCGAAACAGGGCGTCAAGCAGGCGCATATAGCTGGTTCGTATATCTTTTCTCTGTAGCATATTGCATCTCATCCTTTTCTAGAGACCGAGAAATATGCCCATGTCACGTTCTTCTTCAACGGAGGTGTCGAGAAACAGTTCGAGCAGGAGACGCGGCATATGATCCCATCGCCGAAGGTCGCGACGTACGACAAGCAGCCAGAGATGAGTGCACAGGGCGTCGCCGACAAGGTCGCTGAGGTGCTCGCGGCAGGCGACCAAGAGTTCGTCATGTGCAACTTTGCTCCTCCAGACATGGTAAGCTCTTCCTTTTCTCCATTACTCCCGTTC
>JANKHO010000177.1:0-35329 GCA_027627235.1 Agrocybe chaxingu | reverse complement strand
CTCGCGTCTTTTATACCTCCCCTCGGTTGCCTCTCGCGTAATCCCCTCGACCACCCAACCCCCTTTACACGTCACCCAACACCTCGATGAGCTTGCCCTGCGTGCTGTCCAGGCTTCCCCCTTTCCCTCCTCCACAGACGGCATCGAAAATCTGATCCAGATGCATGGCTCGCTCTTCCGGACAAAGTGTCTATCCTGCAAACACGAGAAGCACAGCCGTGAGCCACTCCTCGCCGAGTCTCTGTCTCTGAAGGACTTGACGGCTAGTGAGTATATTGATAATATACCAACGGAGAAACTCCCTCGTTGTGGAGGAGATTTGTGGAACGGGTCCAATCGTTATGGGAAATGTGGCGGCCTACTACGTCCGGATGTCGTGTGGTTCGTGGAGGTGCCTCCTATGATGGGTGAAATTTCTCGGAAAGTGACTTGGTGCAATCTGCTCATCGTCGTTGGGACATCTTTTATTGTGAGTGCTTGCGCTTTCGTACCTGCCCTCCTTTCGGCTGACGTGATTGACCAGGTTCGACCTGCAGCCGGATTCGCCTCTCAAATCAAGTAATACGGAGGCAAGGTCGCAATTTTCATCATGGATCGGTCCAATAACGACGAAGAAGCTGATTATCTATATCTCGGGAGTGCCGATGTGACTCTACCCGGTGCCTTCGACGTGAAGATAGACTTTGCACCTGAGGCCTGAGAGTTGAAACCTGCGCTGTAATATGGCAAACGGGAATGAATTCAAACCCAGCGTCTCGTTCGGAGGTGGAAACTTTCAATGTAAATTCAAGAGGTATATCGAATTTTCAGCGCGTACACATTCCGGGTATCCATAAATCCCACTCTTTTCCCCATCTCGAGTCGAAACAACTTGGGGTCCTGCTTCGCTCACTACTTGCTTCCAGGGAAGTCCTTTCCCGTCGCCATCTTGTACAACGACTTCACGCCGCTCGCGATCTGCGAATCCTTCGCCTGCTCGGCTGCCGACTCGTTCTTCTGCGAGCCCTGCTTGAGGACGTGCTCCTGGACGAAATCTATGGCTGTGCCCGATCGCAAGTGTGTAAACGCGTGGAATAGCCTATCCGTGACGAAAGCACAAAACCTTTGTCAAGTGGCTCTGCAGACGATATGAGCAATGCGATAGCAAGAAAAATGAGAGACGCGACGTACCAGACTGCTGCTTGCTAGGGTCCGAGCTCGAACTCGACGAGTCAGACTTGCCAGACAGGTTCTTGAGGAAATCCATGTTTGTTTACACGAGTCGTTGGGAGGCGGAGTGGCAGAAAGCTGGTTGGGAAAGAACTCAAGAACCCTGCTCCCTTAAATACCCTCTGGGCACCGTGGATTCTGGAAGTCTTGTCTATCGCCCAGGCACCCGCTGACCTTCCTTCAAAATTGCACTGCCATTCGAATGCTTGGCACGATCGTTGGTCAGCGGAAGCATTTCAAGAGCGGTTATGAAGACGCAGCAGGGACAGCCATAGACAGAACTTCTGACTGCGCAGAACTTGCGAAGTACCGCAGACGACGCGAGAACTTTTGGAACCCAAGGATGTATGCCAAACGAGGCTGTTCGTTGCGCGCAATTCTCGAACCCTTCGTGTACTTACAAGAAAGCCCGCGAACAGCAACGTCGGCAAGCATATCTATATCATAGAGGTTGCATGAAATTCGGCATAATGGCATAAAAGTACAACAACACAACAACTGTGAAAGAGGAGAGGTAAGAAACAGTGAGAGTCTCCGAATGACAAGACTGACCGTGTCAATGACGTCCATAAATCACTCCTAGCGGATATTTTTAGGAGCATTCCTCCACGAAAGCCAACATACTCACAATAATCATCCTCGGTCGCGGAGGCTCGACCGTCTTGATCTCCCACATCCCCCTCCGACTCCTTGCCAAACCAACAAAGCCCACCTCGCGTCCCAAGAAGTCCACTCTCCTCACCCCACCCGCGATCTCCTTCGCGTCACCACGGCACCTCTGCTGGAAGGCGAGACTGAGCATCTCCCTGTCTGCCGAAGAAAGCACGTTTGTGTAATACTCATGCTGGCCGATGGGGCGCCTCAGCGACTGGTACATCCCAGAAAGGACGTCTTGGACGGTGATGCCATTCAGAGTACTTGCTTCTATCTTGACGTACCACGGGAGCTTGCGGTGCCAGAGAATCATACGGAAGGTTGGAGGCGATGTCGCGAGCTGGTAGAGATCGAGAGGGTTTGGTGGACGGTTGAGAGATGGGAATTGCAGACCATATTCAGGGAATGGTTGGAATCGAAGGTTGTAGCTGACTTGGACGGGATTGTGAGGACGATTTGCAAGGAGAGGGTTGAGGCGGTACGGTAAGCGAGGCGAAGATGGGTGGCCTAGAAGAATGGTCAATTATTTTCGAGAAAAAGGGGGAGGTAACATACGAATCAACGAGCCTATCTTGCTAATATATCGCCGCAATCCACCCCGGGACGGAGGGACATAACCACGCCTCCAATTTCCGGGTTTGCGTTGGAGATGGACAGGACCGGGGCCAGATTGATACGGGACGCGAGGATAAGAGGAAGAAATAACGCGTTGTGGGTAAAATGATGCAGGAAGTGGTTTGCGAGACATCGTCCCGTGGTGGGTACCAGCTCTGTAGCGCCTTCGAGAGGCACTTCCATAATCGCCGCGAACGCGCATAGAAGAAGACGGTGCCCGGGTACGTCGAATGGTCGTCGAATTGGCTGCCCACTGGGTTGTGTTCTGGAAGGTCAAGTGGGCATCCACCGTCTCGGGGAAGGCGATGTGAGTCAGAAAGCGAGTATCCTGCATTAGAACCTGCAACCAGGGGGGATATGGGCTGGGAACTCTCGTTCAGGGATCCAGGACTGAGGAACACTAGGTCTTGGACGCACTCTGCAGGCCAGCTGAAGAAAGAGCACGCGATGAGAGGCTACAATCAAGAGCCTAGTGAGGCAGCTTACCTGGTAGACGCGTGAATATAGGGTTGGATAGTAGGCACGTCTTGAAGTTGGCTATAAGACATCGGGGTCGAGTGAAGAATGTGGACTGGCAGTTAGGATTGAAATGAGAGACAGTGCCATGGTTGCTTGGAAAGGGGGGCAGGGTACACAAAGGAGCCATGGTGGTCCGGAGGAAGCAGTCCACTGAAAGACAAATCAGGCACCGCGTCGCGTTCTGCTACAAACCCTAACCTCGCTATCATCACTTGGCACTTAGACTTGATTCTAACTGAACCGACAGTACAAGAGCTACATACCCTTCAATTGTACGTTACGCGCTAGGCTACATTTTGTTACAGCACGGCCTCGAAGTTCAGATTTGATCTATCCACTAAGGAATAGCGCCTTGCAAGGGTTGAACCTCTCTCAGCGCCCGCAAGAGGGCTCGGTCGTCTTCCGACATGGACGCCTCCAGGTCAGGATCGAGCATGCTCGTGCTGGCCGAAGGGAAAGTGCGAAGCTCTTGCTTGCAGAACGTCCCATTCTCTGGGGTCTCTCCTGCAAAGTACGCCCTCTTGAGCTTGGCGACGCAGAGGGTAGGGAGGCCAGTTGAACAGTGCTAAAGCAAGTAGGAGGCGAGTTCGTGAGCCAGATAGAGGAAGTAAGATAAGAGGCAACGACGTACGCCTGGTCCTTCTTGGATGACGAGCGACGTCGAGTTACCCATGAGGGAGTTCACGAGTACCGCACTCCGGAGCGGGGTTATCCTTCATAAATCAGAGAAAATAAACACGAGAAACCTGAGCGGGAATAACATACGGATCCGACTGTGAAAGAATTTTTGGCACCTCAACGTACAGAAAACGAACAAGAACTGTACACACCTTAGAACTGATAACCAACATCGGTCTCTCCAACTTCGCATTCCACGGGCCCGCAAACCTCTCCGGGGCCCTCACGGGCCAATACTGGCACTCGCCATCCTTCTCTACCACACTTACACTGACCCCAAAGTGTCTCGACACCTCCTTCAGCGTCCTGATCCCATGGTCCGCCAGGTCGTCGGGGGGTAGGAAAGTCCTCGCGAGAGCCTGGGACAGGAGGACGGGCGTCGGCGCACGAGACAGCCGAACGCTGGAGGTCAGTGATAGGGAGGATGCCGGTGGTCTGGGAGGCGTAGTCAGGCATCAGGAAGTCGTAGAGTGCGGTACCGTTGCCTTGCATAGCGGCGTGTAGGTTTGAGGCGGCAAGCGGCCAGACCATGGGTCGCATGAGGTAGTAGAGGATTAGGCCTACCGACTAGCAGTTGCGAGGTTGAATGGTAAGAAACCCAATAAAGGCTTACCTCGTACAGAACCCGATGTGAGAACACCAGGACGTCGTGCATGCGGCACGGGAAGCGGGTTCACAGAGAGATCGTCGAGGAAAGCGTCGATTCGCTCTCCGATGTCCGCCGTTGGTTCGTTCTCGTACTGTGCCAAAGGACATAAAGATGGTCCAGCCTAGGACGACAGATTAGTCAATACCAACGGCTCTAAATTAAAGGGGTGGCAGCACCTCTGAGCAATCCTTGAGGAATATTTCGTACGTCTCTTCTGATGATGCCAACCAGTTGGAAGCCCATTTGTATACTGGATCAGCTATTCAAACATCAAATAAATTTAAAATCATTGAGACAGAAGGGGGTAATTTCAGCCTACTTGACCAGCTAATAGGATCGACAATGCCATCGATGACGACGTAACCGACACGCTCTGGAAGCCTGGAGGCAATCGCAGTTGCAGTTAGTTTTTTGGAACCGAAGAAACTGCCCGGCTCCCTACATGTTCACAAGCCAGTTGCCGAGGACAGAGCCATATGAGCCTCCATGGAAGTTTCTGGTGCAAAATCAGACTTGGATGGCAGGATTACGTGTCCTCGGCATTTGCTAACTTACATCTTCGCATCTTCACCGTCAAACGCCTTTGCCATGAAGTCCATGTCACGAACGACGTTTGCAGTCCCCATGTACCGCAGCTCGTCGCCCATTGCCTTCGCACATAGCTCAGTTTGACCCTTCTGAAGCGCCAAGTATTGTCGATATTGTTCGACAAGGCTCTCGCGGAAGAAAGGCGACGAGATGTTGGCGAGAGGCAGCACATTGATACCTTGTTCGACGACGGTGTTCGTTACATAGAGTTGGTGGGTGAGGAAGTCGGGAAAACAGTTGACAGTTGGCCTAGCGTATGTCAAATGATGAGCAGCGGGGAAATGAGTTGGGTACGTACTTGGTCCTTCCAATTCCACGAGGATCGAATCCCACCAAATCCCAGTCATCTCCAATGAATTGTGCATACGCAGGCCCAGCGAGTCGTAGACCAGAGCCTCCTGGACCACCTATGCTCCTGTGGTCAGTGCTCCTCATAGTTGAATTGGAATCAACGAACCAGGATTGAGGAAAACGGTGCCCTTCCTTGGCCCTTTGCTAGCTCGATACACCGAGAAGGCAACCGATGCAATCCCTCCATCTGCCTGATTGAAGTAATCCTTCGGTACACTAAGAAAACCGATTTACTCAACGAAAGGAGACCTCTTGAACCATCGCGATATCGACTTACATGATTGCCCCGCACCGAGCCTTTGGGTCCATGCCTGTCGGGCATTTCTCCCAAGTGACACTACCCAACTGGGGCGTGAAACTAGATAGAAACCGTGTCCTGAGTCGCTCTAAGTTCGCGCCGTAGTTCAAGATCGAGACGATGGAAAGGCCCAGTGCAAGAATGACAATGAGGACGTCCCTCCAACGCCGGTAGATCTGACGTATGGGTGCATGCTGAGGCCCTGTGTGGTGGGGCTTGGAAAGGTGATCGCCCTTCATGGATGGTAGGGTTTGAAGAAAGGCGCAAAGGAGAGTGGGAATTGTTGATGAGCGAGAAGAGTGCACATGCTATAAAGTTCAGCTATCATCAGACCGGCGGCGCTTTGGTGGTCGAGGTTGGGGTAAAGAAGTCGTGGGAACCCGGCATCATCAGCTCTCCTTCGGCGCAGTGTCTTCTTCCAAGTTCCTCAACTCAATGGGTCTCGCAGACCGTGTAGCGTCCCACTTTCGTCATGATTATTCCCTTTCTATGTAACTTCAGTGGTAAGTGCCATTCTATGAGCTAAGTATCTAGATTGATTTACGTTCTGCAAACTGGCAGAGCTCGACACCCTCGCTCCGGAGTACTACGCAGCCGTTTCGTGATCTCCTGGATCTCCCATGCTAAACGCCAGTCAGGACCTTGTTCTACATTTGCAATTCGAACACCTACCGCTATTTTACTTCACTGGGTGCCCATGCAAGCCAATAAAGGGATCAGGCCGAGGGAGATCCTCGATTCTCTTCGTCTCGCAGGATGCAAGGAGCTTCGCAGCTTTCGTCGCATGTATCGCGTTCGTGATAGAGAGCGCTGTGGCAAGAATCGCCAGAAGCGCCATGGCGATTGTCGACCATCGCCCTTGGAATATGTTGCCACCGACATTGTCATGGCCGTCTCTTTCTCTGCACCTGCACTTGTGGCAGACGGTCGACGGTTCGCCAAGCAGTCCGTCCGTAGAGGACTCGCCTTCTGGTTCTTGTTTGAGGACCGTGTACGGGGTGGGCATTTGTGGTATCCTCGATTTGTGCTCGTATTTCTGGGACTCTAATCTGCTCTTCTTATGGGCTCTGTACCCCACCGCATGGCATCAAGCTTTGTGGTGCTATCAAATGCGACGCATTTTGTCTCATTCGGATCTCCTGGAATAGATGACAGGTCAATACATGTAGAAGCTATGAGCGCTCACGGCATGCTCCTCTTCGAGCGGCCTTCCTCGCCCACTCCCTCTGATATGTCTGCACTCTGCTACTTGGCGCTAGAGACGAAACTACTGTGCGTTATTCGGTTTCATTCCTTGAAATAAGAGGCAACTGAATTTCTAACTCGTCTCCGCAGCTGAAGTGATAGCCAACGATGGAGCCATAGACCCTTCTCATGCGATGGTATCACCCAAAGACATTTTCTATCATTTGGAAGAGAACCATGTTCTTAAAATAGGATCGTACGCGCGGGTTACTCGTAGACCCGGACAAACCAGCTATCTTTGGCCTGATATGGGTAAGTACGGCGACATGAGACGTTTATCCTCTATCTAACCTCTTCGCCATTTGAGATGATCGGTCTAGCTATCCCACCCACATCTTCCAACAGGTTGCGCCAATCAGTACACCGGTGATAAATCCCAATTCCAGTGACATTTCCTGCGCGATAGCTTCCATTAGGCTGTAAGATAGGCTTGGAGTCTTCAAGTGTCGAGTCCGCCGCGCACAGGTACGACTGCCGAAGCAGTCCAAAGCACCCATCAGCCCTCTCAAAATCAATCTGATGTTCGTACGGTACGGCATCATCGAGGTGCCAGAGGTTGGCCATCGTGTGCCGGATGGTGGTGAGACAGTCAAGGTGCTGGTATACTGCGACTCTTCTTGCAGGTTCATGTGGGTTGCTGTGAACGACGCCACCGTTGGTGGGAATCAATGCGCTCCAGGCGAATTTCGACGTGATGTTGAAGTGTACATTGTCAAAGGCATATCCGGATGCGACTGTGGGATATCTGGATGGCCATTCTGGAAACTTGGAAATTCCTGAGTCGACGGTGAGCCTTATACATGCTCGTCATGGAGAAATGCGCTCGCTGACCCACCCCGGTAGGGTAACTCGCCCGGCCAAAGTGAAATCGCTGTGAATACCTCGACGGCGGTGATCGACGCCAGAGATAAAATAAAGAAGGACCGAAAATGCCTGGTGAATTTGCCTTGCTGGCGCTGCATCTGCAAATTTAGAGAATGCCATGAGTAAATTACAAAGCTCAAAATTGGAGGCTACTGACACTTTGCTTTCTAAATTTCATTTCCGCAGGCTCCCTGCGATGTAATTGCTCAGCGAAGACAAGTTTAAATCTGGGGGATTCAAAAACCTGTCCCCTGCAGGAACTTGAGAGCCTGTCTTTCAGCCTGATAGGGTGTCACGGCGTGCGCACCTTCAGAAGCTTCGGTGTAACTTCGTGGCCTTGGTGTCCAGAGAGAAAGAATACACTCTGAGTTCTAGTTACCGTCAACTCTCAAGCATTCTGAATTTAGTTCTCATTCCCTCCTGGAATGGCTTTTGCTCCTTTGGTACAACACTATCTATGACGCGAGCTGCTCGGGCAACGCTTCTGCCGCATTTTCTCAAGGCAAGTCGGACTCATAGGCCATGGCATACCATGTGCACAGATAGCGGTATTTGGGCGCTCATTTTGGACCCCATCAAGCCGCGATGCAGCCGGTGAGTCGGGGTAGATGCTACAACTTCCCGTGAGAGTGACACCTTGATAGAACTCCTAGTCTTAGTCTTAGGCATGCCCTGGTCGCGCACAGCTTTCTATAAAAATATCCAGCACTCTGTGGGAGTCACCCTTCTCCCATTGTCTTACGACTCGCGCTCCAATGAGCACAAAGGACTTGGACCCCAGCTGGACGCCCGACCTTGGTGAAGACGCCCTCTTCGCCGAGCGCACCTGGTTTGCCGGGCTCTTCGTCCTTGCCGTGGCGTACGGTATTGCGGTCACATTAGGTATACTATGCCTCGGGCACCTACACAGGACCGTCACTCCCGACAACCGGAAGATAAAGTCGTTCTGGATGGGCATCGTCAGCGCGCTGATCATCTGCGCGACCATATACGCCGCCGCTGGGGAGAAAATCAACGAGATAAGTTTCATCACGTATCGGAACTATCCTGGGGGCCCGTGTAAGTTCTTAGAATTCTCCAATTCATACATTCTAGGGGCTAACGCAATGATGGTAGCTGCTTTCGAGCCCGCATTCTTCTCCCTGCCGGTAAACGCAGCGGGGAATGTCTTCTTCATTCTCGCGAACTGGATTTGTGATGCAATTCTGGTCAGGCATTCTAATTCTGCACACCCGAGCTTCATTTCATGCGATCCAACTGTAGGTCTGGCGCTGCCTCATCATTTATCGTCAGTCTCGTATTCCGTTGTGGATAATTATGATCATCCCATGTTCGGGCTATCTTGGGTCAATCGGTACGTGGATTTCATTCTCCCCAAGGTATGTGACGTGCTCTAATCGTTGTTAATCGTTTTAGCGCTGGGGATATGTTGGGCGATCCAAGTTTGTAATCCGGAAACTTCTCCGTGGGTGTCAAAGGGCGTGAACTTCACAGTGCCCTACCTTTCGTTATCGTTGGCCCTCAACATCTTTATGTCAACCGCTCTCAGCCTACGACTTCTTGTCTACCGTTGGAGGATGAAGAAGCTCCCAAACATTGCAGGTGGAATCAATTATCTCGGGCTCGTGGCAATGATCGTCGAGTCCGCGGTCGTATACTCGATATTCTCCTTATGCTCTATTGTCACTTTCCTTCTCAATCACCCGATTCAAAATGTCTTCAACCAGCTGTTTGCTGAGGCTCAGGTGAAATTCCGTCGTTACTATTTCCCTCTGCACTCTGGCCTAATCTGTGCCCTTCTACAGATTGTCGCTACCCTCATGATTCTCTACAGAGTGGCCTCAGGGACAGCATGGACGTCCGATACTGCACATACTCTCTTTTCCGGCGTTCATCTCACGTTTGCTCATACTAAGAGTGACACCACCAAGGGCACGTCTACAATTGACGTTTATGACAAGGAAGCTGTCAATGGCGCAGAGTCAACTCACAGCGAAATTGTTATCCAACCACCCGCATAGGACCTTTGTCATTCTTTTTCATTTCTTACATCAGCACTTTGGTAGGCCAACCTGTAATATATATGTACTCAAGGAACTCTACGATATATCCTCCCATGCCTCTGGTGTCAACGGCGTGTCCCTCCATCTCGCCTGATTGCCTTCTACGAACCTCCGAATCTGTGCCCAATCCCGACACCTGTGCAACTCCCCTTCCTCTGTGCTATTTACGGCGACAAGAGCTAAATCTGCATGACACAGGATACTATGCCTTAGGACGTGAAAGCAATGCGTGGCATGAGCAATGGAACGTTCCGCGATGGGGTCCGGTTCGAGGTTGTAACGAGCGACCATGTATGTGTATCGCAGGGAATTGAGACAATGTAGCTGGTGGTACATCGATATCCCGTACGGACGACCTTTAGGTCCCAGACGAACTTGACCGAGGAATGGTGGGATCATCGTGTTCCATGCGTCGTTGCTGGTGAGTGGATAATTGTTATCCTTCCGGTCAAAAAACATGGCGACATCTGGGTAATGCCCAGGGAGCTCTTTAGGAGTGTCATCCCCAAAAAATCCTGATCAAGCAATGAAATTAAGCTCGAAGCATTACAAGGCTTTTCAGGACGCACTGTACACTGGCGACCTCGAGGCCAGAAGTTTGTTGATCGCTCGGGGCAGGACGATTGCCGTGTAAGATCGAGCACATATGACTACAAAGAGGTTGAGGGCGAGAAACGGCGTAAATATTCTCGATGATAGCATTGCGATTCTGAATACTGTCTGCCTGCTCGTGCGCTTAAAAGTGTTGGCAGTTTATATGGTCGCGGGGTACTGTAACACGATATCTCGCCCACCGAATGGGCTATCGAGAGAACCCTATTTCAGAATCGTTTCAGGACCACGGTGCTTCTGGCAGAACGGATTCATTTCCGGATGACAGTGCAACCAGACATCGTAGTCGGAAAACAACCGATCTCTCAAACGGCTGATGGTAGGGCTTGATCACCACGAAAATAGGACTTGGGGGCTGAGGCACTGAGGAGAGTCGGGGGCCGAAAATAGTGGAAGGCAATCAGCCGCCCATGTCCGACCTTCAGGCTTCCATTCCACTAAAGTACATACTATTCCCCTGGTAATTATTTCTCCCTATCTCGGGACAAATTCTCCGCTAGACGACGCACAGCCGTCCAGTCGCGGCACCTGTGGTATGTGCCAAGCCCCACCCCGTCGATTTTCATCGCAGATGAACCAAATCCAACACTATCGTTCAGGTAGGTCGGGAAGGTCGGATCCAAAGTCATATCGCTGGCGCAAAGTATCACTTGACGTAGGTGGTGTAAGCATTCGTCGGTGCCCTGCCAGAATTTATTGGGAGTTGGGTGCTCAAGCAGGTCGTACACGCGGAGGAAGGAAAGGCGAAGAATGTTGAGGCATTCCAGATGCTGGTACATTGCGATTTGTACATTGCCTTTACCGTTTCCTGGATAAAAGAGTCCTTTACTGCTGGGGAAGAGAGTCTCCCATTGGGAAGATGCATTGAGGTTGTAGTTGTGATTATCCCAACGGAGGGAAACATTTCGTGTGCGTGTTAATGCACCAAGGGAAAGTTCCACTGGAAGCTCGTTCGCGGGGAAAACTAGCAGCACGTCGTCAGCCAGGAAGTAATCTAGCTCAAACCATATGGGATACTTTACATTGCCCTGTGGTGGAATAGGATGAGTCGACGCGAGCCCACTGAAAGGCTGACACAAGATCGAGCAGGATAGAGGTAAATCCCAGGCAAGTGGCAAGGATCAAATACTTGTGCTGCCGCAGTCTTGTCATTGGTATTTCTAGAAATTTTGTTAATTGGCGAGGGTGAAATGCAGCGACAACTTACTTTCCACTAGTACCAAAGGTTGTCGATTATTCGTACGCGGAGAGACAGGCATGCGTTGGACAAGTATTGGATATGTTTATCGTCGCGTGCCATTCCCCAATGTACCGTCCGAAATGATCACCCACCTTGGTAAGTATCAAATTCGAAGCTATGGGCGCACATTCGGCGCTTTTGCAGGCGGTCTCGGGTTGACGCATCCGTTTCGATGAATCTGAGACGGATGGGGCTCACAGAAAGTGTCTACCTATTTTTATCTTCAGGAATGCGCATCATCGATTGTTGGTGACCAAAAGTCCGAGTCTTCGTTCCTCTGGCACCTCGCTGTTGTTGTCAATCTCAACCACGAGGCGCAGTAGCGGGCTAAGTACCTGGTTCCTCCTTTGGTATTCCCTTTTAGTGACTCGCAGTTACACGTATCAGGACAAGAGGTCTGAACGCCGTATAAAAGGAAAAGACACCGTCAGTGGCCGCATCGAAACAAATGGCGTCTCCGAAATCCATGCTCACCCTTATCTGTTTTTCGTTGACTTACTCCGCTATCGCTGCCATTGCTGCCCCTCTGGCTGGCAACAACAAAGTCTGTGAGTACCTCCTTACGTCTCGCCTGACTGCTGCACAGCGCTTAATTGTCGTTGAATAGATGCTCGCGAAGCAAATTCGAACATCGAGATCTACCCCCGAGTGTGTATGTCAAGTGCCTGCCTTTCGATTTTGCGAGGTCGTTGATACCTTGCTAGTTAATATAAATCTTGTTGACCCTACAGGGGAAATAAGTAAGCCAACAGAACCCTTCTTCATCACCGTCAACGACAGCGAACTTACATGCGCGTGTTTAACAGAGATACCGACTGCCTAAGGGCGTGTTTTTTCCGGAGAAGGGTGCACGCAGACAGGGGTATACCTCGGATAATGGCTTGTACCGCGGGGACAACACAACTGCGGGGACAACACAACTGCGAGGATATTTACAGACCAGCCGAGCGAACACTTCTCTTAAGCAAATGAAGCGCCTTTACTGCGTGTCGTTTCAGATAAATACAATTACCTGCCCTGGCTGAGAGCGGAATCGTGAGGGTCCTATGGTGGAGGTGAAGGTGAATAAAAACCGATATGTATACCAGGAATGGAAACTACTTCGGCGAGATCGAGTTGCATCTTCGCGATGTTCAGTTTTGTCAAGATGTCGTGGCTATTGTGTCCAGTAGTATGACCCACATGGCGTGGGTGTCTTTTCAGACCCAGATCAGCCAGCGAGGATGCGTGATGATTCGAGCTCTGAATGGGGTCTTGAATGGCCCGGTGGGAGAACCCTTGTTGGATGGCCAAAACATTTCAGTCTTGATCAAAGAACTCGCCCAGATTTGGAGGGACAAGGGTGCCTTTCGTATAAATAGAGGTCGGCGATGGAAATCAGCGATCAGCAAACATGTCGAACGATCCAGCTTTCCCAGAGTATGTAGGCACAGCCGACTTCGTCGTCGGTGGGAAGACATACAAGACTTGGTATAAGGTTATTGGTGACCTCAAGTCCGGAAAGACTCCTCTTATCACTCTCCATGGGGGGCCAGGCTTGAACCATCGCTAGTGAGTAACGTGCTATCCCCCAGTGGCAGTCTGGGTCTCACGAACTTCTTTGACCAAAGCATGCTGTAAGTGCAAATCGGTTCTAGGTGATGAAATGTGTCTTGACAAGTGTTGAAGACTGCATAAACACCTGTGGACGCGCGAAAAGTGAGGCAATACGACCTATGAAAGACCATCTCACAATATGTAACTTACGTTTCACATCGAGGGTTCCCATTGTCTGCTATGACCAGATTGGGAATGGCCAATCGAGCCATATTCTCGACGCGCCGGCAGAGTTTTGGACGCCCGAGCTCTTCATGGACGAGCTGGAGAATCTCCTTGATCACCTCGGAACCCGGAATAATTTTGACCTGGTTGGTCAGTCTTGGGGTGGTAAGTATATCATATACGAATAATCTCGAGAGCACACGCTTACAACTACAATGGTAGGAATGCTCGCAGGCCATTTTGCGGCTGCCCGACAACCCTCTGGTCTTCGAAGGCTCATCGCGGCAAACTCTCCGGCATCCATCCCGCTCTACGTCCAAGGAACAAATGCTCTGCTCGAAAAGTTCCCTCCCGAATTCGTTGCTAAGCTCCGTAAACACGAAGCTGACGGAACAACCGATTCGAAGGAGTACAATGAGCTCTCCATGGCCTTCCTGAAGAAGCATGTCTGCACGCTGGACCCTTGGCCAGAGGACGTGATGGCATCCTTTGTGATGATCGCGGCCAATCCAACCGTCTACCACACGATGTGAGTCTTCTCTTTTCCGTGCGTCTGTACAGGTCTAAGGTTTTGCTAGGCTGGGGCCATCCGAGTTCAGTGTCGTAGGAACATTGAAGGACTGGGATATCATTGACATCTTGCACAAGATCCAAGCCCCAACTTTGATCGTCAGCGCGCCAAATGATGAGGTTCAGGAACCTGCTTTACTTCCTTGGTTCTTGCATGTTCCCAAAATAAAGTGGGTTGAGCTGGCAAATAGCACGCACTTGGGGATGTACGAAGAGGAGGACAGGCGAGTGTATCTTCGTCAAATGATAATGACACCGCGTCTAAATCAATCGCTAGATACCTGCGCATTGTTCAGAATTTCTTGACAGGCTAAATATATGGAAAACGCACAGGAGTGCCTGACCATGTTGTGACTCGCGTTTCTCGCACTGACAACATCACGGACGATGTTGTGGAAAGTCGAATCTTGCATATAGTTCGTGTACTGTACAATGTATCGTTTTGTGTACCGCGGGCTGAAAAGCCGTTAACAATGTTTGTGTTGTTCAATATGCTCAAGCCGTAGAACTTACCTGTCTCCGGGTCCCTGCACGCATTCACGCCCACTAAACTTGAAAGCAAATACCCCCTATGATCTCCAATCTGGAATCTTGAATCCCGCCTGTTCGCATGCAGGATTTGCGGTCAGCAAGTCCCTGAGCAGGAATTACCGATCAATTTGCGTCAATTCATGGAGTGAATGAATGACTGATATCGATCAACCCCAGACGAGACAGTTCGACAGTTGGACGGACCACGTCGTAGTCGAAGCCAGCAGGACCTGGCAGCTGTGCAAGCGTGGGAATAGAGATTAGATTTGATACCCAGTTGATCACGCCAGACCGTCGTATGATCATCCCTGCGCACCTCCGTTTTGGGCCAACCCTCGTCTGATCGGTAAGCAGAGGTCTTCCAACTAAATTTCTGCATATTCAAATTAGATGTAGAAAGAGGTTTTCATTAGTACTTATACATTCTGTGGAATTAAATTAGGGATAATTAGGGATGTGCACCACGATTGTGCTGCCCGATTCCGGCTGCACCGCGAGGAGGACTGGCCTCCCGAATTTCCTCTGGACAGGGCGTACAGGCTCATGACCCAATGCCAGATCAGCTAACGACCTTCCGTTCAATGCATTACAGCAGATCCCGTTGGCATTTTCGCCTATCGACTTCACCATGACGCACCCTCCATGGATGCGATAAAGAACTGAAGTTGTAAGACCGTGCACATAAATCGTAAATCATGCATGGTTCATGATGGATTTAGATATTCGAATCATATTACAGATATACATTTTACACAAGAAAGAATTAGGCGAAAGAAAAAGCAAAATCTTGCGCCTGCCAAGCCGTAGGGGGCAGTCTCGGATGGTGGCCCTCTTGTCGGTCATGTAGCACTATCATTTTCTTCAGCAAACCCTTCTCCATTTCTGCAACTCTTACAACGGAACGGTTCCCTTCAAGCGTCCGTCGCGGCTGCTGGCACCGACGGTGACACCGAACTCTCCCTCAGGTTTCCTCCACCCCTGCCTTTCTGTATCCCAAACCGAGAGGTCATAGCGAGAAAGGGTTATCGTGGCAGTCTTCTGCTCGCCTGGGCGGAGTTCAACGTTGGTAAACCCTCTGAGAACAGACGGCGGCTCGCCGGCGGAGGTAGGGAAGTGGAGGTATAGTTGCGGGATCTAGGAAATGGTGTCAGTCAGAGCAAAGCTCCAATGAATATCTAACGCATACCTCACTACCAGCGACAGAGCCGGTGTTGCGAACGGAGAACGTAGCTCGGTAGGCGGGAACATGTAGCCACGCAGCTCTTGAAGACCCAACAGCAACAGGCGTTGCCTCACCCTTCTCCCACGCGTCGACCAGAGGCCGCTCGCCTGCGCTGACAGCGTTGTTGATCTTGTTGAGGCGCAGACTACCGTAAGAGAACTTGGTGTAGCTTAAGCCGAATCCAAATTCAAAGCGCGGGGCGATGTTATTCTTTCCGTCCGAGCATGAAATTCAGAAAGTTCAAAGGAGAAGAAGAATAGAAGTGCTCACAGCATCAAAGTGGCGGTAGTCAATCTCCAAACGATCGTCATACGGGATACTCAGGATGTCAGTGTCGCCGCCTCCAAGGGCGAGCTGGGCCCCGTAATCCTCTGGCTTCTTCGCGATCGTGTATGGAAGGCGGCCTGAAGGATTATACGCTCCGTAGAGAACGTCGGCAATCGAGTTTCCTACTTCCTGTCCAGGAACACCTGCCCAGAGGACCTGTCGTTCGTTGGCTTTAAGCCTGTGTTCGTGGTGCCAAAAATAAAAGGTTGAACATACGGCAGTTACGTTGGGGTGGTCAATCCAGTCTTCGACGATCAGAGGGCCAACGCTGTTGACAACAACGATCGTGTTGTTGTTGTTAGCCGCTACAGCAGCGATGAGCGCCTCGCCGTTAAACCAGGTGGTTAAATTGAGCCTAACGAAGTTTAAATTATCAACTGCGCGAAGAACTGCTCTCGAAAAAGGGCGTACCTATCGCCGTTGGTGCCCTCTCCACTATCGGCAGTAACAAAGACGAGAGCCGCGGACCTCTTCCTCGCGATGACGCTCGCACCAGCGAGGTTCCAGTCATCCAAATAATAGTCGACGCTCGTGCGGAACTTCCTTGCCTCACGCTGGACGGCATCGAGGGGGGTGGAGACATACGTCAAGTTAGCCGCACCCGAACCCCAACCCATGGTGATGACACCATCACTGCCCGCTTTATTGTTGAACTGGTTTGGGCCAGCGCGGCCACCACCAGCACCGGTTCCGATGACTGCAATGTTTCTGTTCTTCTTCCCAAGGGGTAGGGCGTCGTTCACGTTCTTGAGAAGGACCGCGCTGGCCGCGCCGATCTCCCGGACTAGCTTGTAGTGGTCGTCTTGGACATCAACACGTAGATTTGTTGCATCGTCATCGGGGGCGTAGGAGCTGAAACTAACGGGAGGATAAGATGCGTCGTCTTGGTGGAGGAGATACCACGAAGCAATGATACGGGTGGCTGCAAAGAAAGATATCGGTGGTGTAATTGAGCCCATGACATTCAAAACATACCCATGTCGTCGACTCGGCCTTCGGGAACCTCGCCGTTCTGGACTGCCGCAACAAGGTTGGCACCAAAAGGTACCCCAGGTGTACTCCCCCGCATGTCACCAGGCATTGACATCTTGGGGTCGAATTAGTGACGAGAAGGGATGAATAGACTCAGAAAACGACTGACATCCAGACCGTGCGAGACGGATACAGTGTTGTGGTCGCTGTAATCCAAGGAAAAGATCTTTAGCTTTTTCCTGCAGTGCGGTCGACAAACCACGTACGCAAACCAGTCAGTCATGATAACTAGCGTTCCAAGTTAGAAGATCGTTGAGGCATATCGGCAGGCAAGCTACTCACACCCTTGAAACCCGTACTCTCTCTTCACTATATCGTTCATAACCTTGTCATTGTCACACGCATAAGTTCCGTTCACTTGATCTAAGGAAAAGTGTCGAAGGCGTCGCAAAAGTGAGACGGGGTAAGATAAGGAAGAGGCGACGTACTGTAACTGCACATCATGCTCCCGACGCCAGCCATAACGCTTCGCAGGAAGGGGTGGGCATAGATCTCGTGCATCGTCCGGTCATCTACATCTGAAGTCGATGTCGTTCGCTTGTGCTCTTGCTCACTGTATGTGACGACGACTGTCAATTTCCAACGGACACAGAAAATGAACACTTGTACGCACTTCGCGACCAAATGCTTCGCACAGGCGATGATCCCTCCTCCTTGTAGACCCAAAATCGTTTCATAGGCCGCCTCTCCAGTAAGGAAGGGGTCTCCGCCGAAGCCTTCCCAGTTCCTTCCTGCCCCGGCGACGCGTCCCATGTTCATCATTGGACTCAGGGCAATGTTGACGCCCTTGCCTACAAATTCGCGTCCCATGGCGAGGCCACGGAGCCGTATGAGTCTCCGGTTAAACCTAAGTAATGGAGATGAGTGTCACTATCTTCACGGGCCATGGCAGAATCTTACGTTGCAGCAGCGTTGATGCCTGTAGGAAAACCAGTGATGTAGTCACCCGGTCGGACACCAAGAGGGCCGTCCTGGAGTCAGGGCATCTTAGCTCGGAAATCATAAAAAACCGAATTCATGACCATACCTGAAGACAGAGTCCCTTCCATCCGCGTCCATCGACAGGTTCAACCGGAGCGATATTTCCCTGCCAGCCGAATGAGCAGTCACCCGTACTCCGTCAAACGAGAACACATACCACGCAACGTCCTCTCTGCCATAGAGTTCCTGTGGCGACGCTGACCTTCTCCTCGAGGGTGAAGTCGGCGATCTGGAAGCATCAAGTATTAGACCACGGCAGCGAGAGGAAAGAGACGAGGGAGAAAATTCGGGGCAAGTCGGATGATGTCATCCGCCCTCCGATCCGATCCCGATACGATCGTGCCTCGAGTTTGACACAAAGTGCCGAAATGTGAAATGGTGTCATGGAATA
This sequence comes from Agrocybe chaxingu, assembly GCA_027627235.1. Lineage (NCBI taxonomy): Eukaryota > Fungi > Basidiomycota > Agaricomycetes > Agaricales > Agrocybaceae > Agrocybe > Agrocybe chaxingu. The sequence continues at coordinate 16,929 of JANKHO010000177.1, read as the reverse complement.
GACGCCGGAAGGGACTGGGAAGGAGCGCCCACCTTTTCTTTTGCCTTCTGCCATGCAGCCGTCCAAGCAGGGCCAAAATTCGGAACCGACCGGCTCCCTACCTGATATCGTGCAAATTATTAGTTCTACCTGCAACGCCGGAGAGTAGGATCCTTCCTACATACCTCAGGGGGACGGAGAGGGTCAGTAGCGGGGTAGATCGGGAGAGGCGCATCAGATGGGACGGGAAAGGGAACAAAAGTCGAGCCAGGGTCAGCTGGGACTGTTGCAGATTGCGTCGCGGCGGAGCTGGAGGCGACGGTGCTGACATCCGAAGTGGTTGTCGCAGGATCTGCAGTGCTGGAAGTAGGAGACGAGCTCTGTGCGAAGACGAAGGGTACGAGGGAAACCCAAATCCAAAATTCGGCTTTGGTGCGCATTGTTATGAGCGAAGACGAAGAAGCCCATGGTGCACGTCTTATAAACCTCCTCAGTGCTGAAAGCCAAGGACGACCTGCTGACATTTGGTGGCTAGTACCTTGAGAGGGACCGTCACATGTCTTTCGAATGCTTGCCTCGTCTTCTGTTTCTCAAACGATCCACGCTGGTAAGAAGCGCTTCGCTGATGCAAGCGGGATTAGAACAGCCCTGGAGCTCGCATCGCTGCGGTCTGCGAGGTCTGGTGGCCAACTCAAGCTGAAGTCTATTGCCTTTCCCGACGATCGCTCAAGCGGCCCGTCACGGACTTTCTTCGGAAGCGTTCGAGAAGCTTCCCATTAAATGCTGACCAGCGCTTCCGAGCGCATCAACTGGCCCGTTCGGCCGCTACGCACTTCTTGATCTCCACTTGAAATAAAAATCTCATTCACCGGGAATCTAGAGGCCCTCCACCACCTGATTCCATGAAGGAAGGGGCGTAATAATATGGGGTCTCCGGCTGCCTGCGGTGGCGGGGCCGAAATGCATTTGTTGTCAATATTATTTTATGACATAATGGGCACAACTAATTCCCGGTCCCCCGGTCCCTCAGCGCTACGTTCTAGTCGGTCCAGAGCGAACAATAGCGGAGTCTGACCACGCTTAGATTTCGAGAGCGAGATGGCATTGACGTAGATCCGGGGAAAGAAATCGCTCATTCGAGCTCCAGCGCCAGATACACGACGGACGAAATGGTATGCACGATGCGGACCTACATCAAACGCATGATGAACTGCCAATGTGCGTTGGGCTGGGGCGATAGGCGTTTTTGGGGTGTTGGACAAAGGTCGAAACTGGAGTCGAACCCGACGCGTCGAACGTGGACCATCAAGAGACGCAAGGGCCCTTCGTAGTAGTACCACAAAAGCTACAGGCAGGGACACAATAGGAATCCCCAGAGTTAGAGGCTGCCAGTGTTTACGGGGGATGGGACCTCTTGGCCAGGGCGCCAGGGGCGGCAAGGTGGCGCGTATCCGGAGAAAATCAAGTATCCTCACTCAGAGGCTCTACTCTGTAGGAGTAAGCTCAAGGGCAGATGACAAAGACCCGAAGTTGAAGGACCTTGATGTGGATTTGTATTTGAGAAACCGTTTTCTTGCGTGGCTCGCGTCGCTGCTAGTGAGGCCATCGTCAATAGATAGCACCGGGAGCGAGCTAGACGAGGTTCTGCAAGTCCAAACAAAACACGAGTGTCGAAGGCAACCCAAGCTTTAGAGACGGTGGGAACCACGGATATCGAACTAAATCGGCGGTGAAGTTAACTCGAAGCTCGTGGGGTTGCGGAACGACGTGGACGATTCACGATGGCGGTCAACGAGTCAAAGCAAGTGAGGAGGGGCAGAGGTCGTAAGTACGCGCGTGCGCCTAGGCTAAGAGAAACGCAAGTATTAAAGTAAAGATGATGGCTCGGGCAGTGCACAGGCATGGACTTGAAAAATCGGGCTTGGCCTGATTCTGCACAGCCACGAGTTAGCGCCGAAGAACAGCAAAACAAGCGCTCAAATCTATTCTATCGACATTCGAAAAAGGTATTAATCAGGTATCAAGATCGAGATCAAGTAAGATCAGACAAACGGTAATTACGAAGAAGGATAGTAGTAGGATGTCGATGTAAAGCGTTCCAGATTCTAGGTATGTACGTACGTAAAAGCTTCGGACACAAACAAACACGAACTTGAGAAAAGAAAGAAAAACGTCCACTGGTCCTCCCCCTCCCGCTCCACCTCAGCTCACACAACAACACACTCACTCACATGACAACACACTTCTCATCCTCCGCCTTCGTCCCATGGAACCCCATCTCCGCGAACGTCTGTGGCTTCCCCTCCTGCTCCCCCTGCTCCCCATTCCCCGGCAGTCTGCGGTGGCCTCAACGGTGTCATGCTCGTCATCGGTGTCTGTCCTCCCCCTCCCTGTCCAGGGTGAGACGAAGAGCCGTACGTGGCGGAGGAGGAAGGATACGAGGAGGAGGAAGGGTCACCGGGAACGGGCGGATCGTCGAGGTTCAACCGCATCCGCCCCAACACCGGCCACGACGACTGCCCCTCTGAAGTCCGCAATGAAGAAGACCATGACAGTGTTCAACGCGTTCGGATCCGGAGACAACCCTCTTACGAGACAGTCGTCCAATAGTCAACATGGACACAGTATATCCATATCCAAGCCCCGGCCGCGTGTGTATTCCAACCCTCAAAAACCACACAATCTCGTAGAAGATCCTTCTGAGCCAGATACACCTTGTGAGTGTCCATCTTGATTGATGCACCTTGAACAATTCAGTTTATTTCCGTCCTCAGTCCACATGATGGTATCCTTTCATGGGTACAACGAGGTTCGTGTTGAGCCTGCCTTGCAGTATGCGTTGGAGGATCTGCGAAAATATATTTGGCCACTGTGGCCCGACGGGATCGAGTCCGACGAACTTGTCGGTCATACCTCCATCACTAAATTCAGAAATGCGCCTTGGGATCTAGGTGGGACTAACGTCCGACAGTGAGCGGTCCGCGTCGATCTCAAGGTTGTTAGCTGAATAGCCTCTCAGTGCGTACAAATTCATAGTCGAATTCTTCCGATTATTCCAACAGAGAGTGAGTGACATCATATCTGGGTTCCGCTATCTAATCTCGTGATGGACTGCAGGGATACTCGTATCAGACAGCCATGAACATTGCAACACCGGTTCGTAGCGTCTACTCGTATGACGGGGATGGAATCTCATGTTTCACCCATCCAGACGCCTCGGCTCATCTTTCAAATGACGAAGCCCGACGAGGCAGAATTCTTCCTGGGCTTCCTCTCTCAAGATGGTCGGAAAATTACGCTTATCCACCCGCCAAATCACATCGATATTTACATTGGCGCAAGGTTGCGTACAGCACTCCCGAAAAGAGTGCTCTCGGACGACGTGGTCGATGAATACATGCGTGTCATCGAACTGAAGCGCAAGTCCAACACTGCGACCAGCACAGATGTGGATGTTCCTCTGGTTTTTGTGGAGGCGCTTAAAATCATCAGTGATATGGGCTTCCACCTGGATGCAACGATCCCTCTTTCACGGCGGAACTCACTGGGTATGCGATCCGCAAGGGAATTACTTGTTTTCAAATCCATAGCCAAGGTTTCTAAGTGAAGTGTAACGTTATTCTTTGGTTATTTCTTTGGGCTAGTTCGACAACTCGCAAGTGCCTTGCGATGTATCTCCTTCCATCATTGGCTCGATATGAATTATGTGAGATGTTACCAACTCGTAGATGATGTGTACAATGTTATGACCACGATACAACTTCCGACTATCCGTACTCTAGCTTCGCATTCCACACAGCTCTCAAAGATCCAGATAGACTATGTCATCTTGATGACCTTGGAACCATCTGCGACTCCAATGAGACTCTTCGCGACGACCTTGCCATCCGCATTTTTTCTCTTGAAGAGCTCATCCCACCATCCGAAGAGGAAATCGCGACCGATGAGTTTGAACCAGGGAGTAAAACTCTTGCCTTCACAACATGTCAGCAGAAATTACTAGCGAAGAAGTGGGAGAGAGATTACTCGGATCCTCAAACATAGCCTGGAGCTCCTCCTTGCTCACATATTTATGGTCGCGGATTTCATTGGGGTTGGGGGTGACATCCACATCGGCCGTCAGGAACAAGATGTAATCAACTGCACCACTTCTCAGCAACACAGAATAAAAACGGAAAGTCGTTCGACTTACCTTCGTGTTCGCCCCACCTCCCATCGGACGGAGCGAGGTAGTGGATCCGAGTCAGATATTGGAACTGATCGATAGGCGTCTGGCTTTGCGGGATGCCAAGCTCATGCTCAAGCTTCCGGGAGGCGGCGATGCGCACACCAAGTTGGCCCTTCTCTATCTTCTCGGCCTCGAAGTCGTCAAGCGGGTGCGAGCAGCAGGTGTTCGTCCACATGTCGGGGAACGTGATCTTCTCGGAGGCACGCTGCTGCAGGAGAAGCTTGCCGTCGGAGGGCCGGAAGACGAACGCGGAGAATGCGCGGTGTAAGAGGCCCTTGTTGATGTTTTCCATGAGATGGCCTGGCGGAGGTACGTCAATCCCGGAATGCCGCAGAACAACGGGCGGAGAGAACCCGCCATACTCACAGGTCTTCTTGTCCATGGCACCAATGGCGTTGTCCTGCTCGTCGACGAGGATGCACCGCTCATCCATGAGCCGGGACTGCTCCTTATCGTAGCTGGATAGGTCAATCGTTGCGAGCGCTGCACGAGCAGCAAGGACAGCGGGGGAGGCCATAGTCCGGTGAAGATTGAAGTTGACAGTGCGTGAGGGCGATTGCGATGCTAGAAGGCGCGATGATCTAGAGAATAGGGAAAACAGGATGGTGAAACAAGGTGGCTAGGTTATATATGTGGATAAATAGGGTGGTGTGAGATGGAAGGAGAAAGGAAATCATCTCGATGACAGGCCAACGATCCTCTCGGACCACCGACCAAGGTTTGATCGGAAACACCCAGCAGGGTTTATCACTAACGGATATCGGAGTCCGCCATCGCTAGACTAACTCTGACCTCGAGCTCCCATTGACCATGGTTCGCAACTTGATATCTGCTCGATATTCCTCATCTTATAATCTGATTTCATTGGGTCTAATTTGCCAAACGCAGTGATTGATGTATGACCCAATATCTTTCGATGTCATTTTTTACGTTTTTTCCATCATCCAATCCTTGCATGTTGGCATGACAAACCGATAGCAGCACACATAGAGCACGACTTTTTTCTCGACGAAGCGAGTCTCAGATGTAGCCCTCTACGTTTTCTCTTGCTGATTTAGGCACTGATTTAGGCACTCGGCAGCGGCATTAGACGATATGGATGAGGACGGGTTGGTAAGGGACCTTCTGTTCTAAACGGAGGAGGTTCTTCGTCCCGAGCACTAGCACGAGATGAAGGGTCAGCAATATTCACGAACAGGAACACATAAGCCCACCTAGGCAGTGATAAAAGGCGGCCGCAGCGACATGACGGGTGCTTGTGGTCTTTGGGACGACCGTTTCGAAGGTCAGGCGATCATCTGGTTTGGGTAAGGTATGGTACTGCATTTTGGCGTATCTACAGGGCTCATTGCTTTCAGTTACAACAAAATAATCGATGGCAGGTCCTTACTCGAGAAAGTTATACGAGTTCCTCTCCAGCGTGATGAGATTGAGGTCGGACTTCTGGGTGTCTTGCTGTGTCTCCTCCGGAACGACCCCGTTTTCGACTAGCGCTTCTCAGTGTGCAACTCAAGCAAAATCTGAAGGCTCTTACCATCGAAGGCGAAATCCTCCCCAAATATCTGGGAGCTCCTTCCCGTTGGCGCGGGAGAGAATGTAACTCCAGCGCCTGCCAGGCTTCCTCTTTGGCTGTTAGCCAAGGGGCTAGCACGAAGGCTCAGCGAGTTGCTCCGAAGCCTGATGTCAACCTGTTCGATGGCATGGTCGCTACCAGCCTCTCCAAAGGGAACATTTCCGGTGGACGAGCTTGGACCTCCTGCGTTGTCCCATGGGAACAAAGAGCTGCGCTGAGACCCGTTTGCCAGGTCCTTGGGACCTAAATCGAAGCCAAGGTTGTTGGCCCCGAGGACGGACGCCGAGCGCGATACTCGTCGAGCTTGTCCTGGTTCCTGTTTCGTGTCAGCCGCGGCTATAGGTGAAAAGTTTGAACATACCTCGGACGAATGGCGAAAGCCGGTCGTATCGTCTGCTAGCATCCCCACATCCGCGTTGTGGTCTAGAACCGTGAGTTAGATGCTGCTTGGTTGGGGAGAAAGCGACATGAGCATAAGCGTACCCATCCCCCAGTCCAGAGCGACATCCATCGCAGCGTCGGGATAAACTTCGGGAAGATCTTCTTGGACCTCTGGTTCATGGTGGACCCTTCTCCGTTTGGGAAGTGGGGCGTCTAAAATAGTCGTTGGATTGGAGATTTAAAAAAAAACATCAACAACAAACCGTCGTCCTGGTGAATTCTCAAGGCCCCAGATCTGGCTTCAACCTGCACCTTAAAATTCTCTTGCCAAAAGTTAATCAGCCCTTGCTCTTGGACTGCCTCGAATGGTTAGCAAACCAATAGAAACAGCCATTGCGACAAACTTACTCCCTTTAGGCACCCCCCAAATAAGATCCTCAATGAGTTTACCGCTATCTCTCTCCCTGCGCTTTTGCATAAATTCACGCCTCAACGCATACTGGGACTCCAGGTATTTGGCTCTGGCGACCTATATTTTTTGTCAGACGAAACCGGAAGAAACATATTCCCGGGCATCCACCTTCAGCTCTTCGTCTGTCAGTTCCGTGCGTGCATCCAGGAGCAACCGGGTTCGCTTCAGTTTCTGGCGAGGTGTCCTTCGGTTTTCCCTGTTTCTCTCCTCCGCGGTAATGTCCTTCAGAGGCTGCATCTGGTCGAGATCTTGGCTAAGCAGCAGACGAGAGAAGGATGTTGCCGGGCTCGCTCCTGGAACCTGAGATGCTACCCTCGAAGATGGAACGCTGTTCTCTATGTTGTTTCAGCGTTTATATTTCACTGACAAAAATGGGCGGAACCTTTTCGCATTGACGTCTACCATGTTTGAACTTCAGTGCAAGGCGTATCAATCGGAAGTTCACGCATACCTTCGGGGCTTTGGATTCATGTTGACGACTGGGAGTCATGGGTGCTGGTTCATCGACTACCATTGGAATGCTCTCAGCATTGAAGTTAAAATCATTGTCTGGCAAGTAGTTTGCATCGTCAAAGGCGAAATCCGAATTCCTGGCATCGGCATCCCTATGGGGTATGGAAAGTCAACTTCTGCTCTCAATGTACACAAACCTACTCACATGCCGCTACCACGCGCGCTCTTGATGGGGGATACTGCCCATCCGAGCTCTCTGGCGAGATCGTCGCCAAGCCCATCTCCAACCTCCAGCCCGTCGGAGAAAGGGAAGAAATTATCGAAACTAACATCCGCCTGCGACGAGGATGGATTGGCTCCTTCTCCAAGACCCCTCCCTGGGCCGACCTGGAACGACAGGTCGAATGAGGCTGAAAGTAGGTGTTCATGGTGTTCGTCGAGTGTATGCACCTCCTTGCGCACGGCCTCAGGCTTGTCAGTGTCTTTTTGCGCAACCCTTACGGGCTTCTTCCTTTTGCTTGCTGGGTCGAAATCTTCGTCAACCTCTTCACAGATCGCGTCGCTTCCGTGGGTTGTATCTCCTGCGTGGAAACAATGAGATTGGAATATGCTTTGAGCCTCACTCACCTGCTGCATTCAAAAATTCGTCCCAGTCCTGAAGCGTGGTCAGATGCGACCCACTTCAAGCCTCGACTTTGGACGCACCACAACGAAAGCCTCGTCGTTGTAATCTATTATATACGCCGCATTCGGAACGTGTGCAATGGTAAGAGCGGATGGCCTACACTTAAAAGGCTTGAACGATTGGATCTAAATCAAGGGCTGCGAATCGCACCGAGCAGATGGATTGGCCATCTGAAGCTGTCCGTCCAGAGCACCAGAACTGCGCAGGTCCTGAACCACTTTCTTCAAAGAGGCCACGCAGTTCGTAACATCGGTGAAGAATATTTCTTGTTTGACTGAAGAGAATTAAAATCTTTCAGCGACTTGTTGATTTTCGTTCATGCTTGGGTCTCTAACCCTTATAGACACTAGAATGGAGGCAAGTGTTGAGAATTGGGTGAGCCGTTAAATATATGCGGACTCACCGCACGACGCCAAACATCAAATTGCTCGACAGCCTCAATGCCAGAGGTTCGGCAGGTTCGGATATTAAATCGCATAACTGTGTGATGTCTGCTGTGAGAACAGAACGTTTTGGTAGCTTTTTGAAGGAAGATCTGGCCCCTAGTGTAGCGGCCAACCTAGTGGTCGAGCGTGAGGCTTGCGGCGTTCGGTGCGAGGCACTAAAAATCGCGTACCAGAGGAGCCCGAACCCGCTATCCCGTTTCGCAAGTAGCTCCGGAGTAAAGAACATAACTGAAAGACGACCACAACACACAACGGGAAGAGGGCGCTGGGCCCACTTCACGAGGTTTTTATAGATGGCCGATAAAGTAGATTGTGGCGGAGTTGAATAGCTACATGAATTCAAGTAGACACCTGTCACTTTGTCCATGAGAATCTGTAAGCTAAAAATACACCAAGGTACACCCAACTCAACAAGATCACACTTGTACCCATCGTCGCCCTTCTGTCCCCACGAGACGAGCAAAAAGGTCATCGCGGCCTCCCACCCATAGGAATTTCTCTTCTTTTTCTTGTTTGCCGTCTGAAGAGTCGGTCCATCGGAGGTTGAGTCCTTTCAGGAGGCCGACCTTCTTTACACCTTTGACAGCAGACAGATGAATGATCATCTTCGCATTCTGTGACATCAGTGGGGTGAAATAGAGGGTCCTATGCACCAATGTGATCAAGCCTGGAGCTGCACTGTGCTGGCAAGGGTAAGCTGTGCCCAGAAAGGAATCGTTCAGTGAGCTGTCATGCTTGGTGTACAGAAGGCTTACTGTGGGCTTCTAAACTTGTCTGAGGCTGGCCAATGCCAATAGCACCTGGAATAATCGGATGTCGTGGAGGCCAGGCATCCTGTGTGAGCCACTCGAATTGAGAATATTCAGGAGTGGAAGGGGACGAAGTGATTTTACTGGTTTCCCGCGCTTCAACCTCTTCAAATCCTGAATCGCCGACTTGCCAGATGCGACGCGGTCGCCGAACTTCTTCCAGTCGACGGATGGCTGCCAACCTTCGGATCGGGAAGTTTTGTGTGCCTGGATTTTTGCGCTGGGAGGAGGACTGGGTAAGCTTTCCGTCGATCGATTCTTCTTCCTGTGTTTCGAGGGCTTTGCAGCCTCGACGGGTAGACCGGCGGTTATGCGCTGTGAGATGAGTTCCATGGCGTACTCCGCGTCAGTGGGGACATCGTGGAGCGGAGGTGGTAGTCTTCGGTGATAGTTAAAACGACGTGACGGCAAAGATGGCTGACTCTCTTACCTCTTCTTGTCAAGTGGCGAAAGTGCTGCAAACAATGGTAGCAGATGCCAAAACAGAAAACCAAGATTGAAGAACAGCAGCTTTGAGATATATTTTGCCGGGAACAGCGTGAGTACGAAGATTGCAAACAAGCCCTGGAAGAGCTGTAAGCATGCCAAGAACCTTTGGGGCAAAAGAAATGATTCGTACAACCCCATATTTCATTGAGGGAGATGATCTGCGCCAAATAAACACACTAATAACATTGTAGGCTCAGTAAGATGTCGATGAAAGATTGCGTCATACGTACTTTCGAATCCGTTCATGGAAATCGGCAATTTCAACCAATACCTGCAAGCCACTCCTCTTGAAATCTTTGACTTCAGCATCGTCTTCGGCATCATCTAAGACGGTTGCGTCCTGTGGTCGCGGGGCGACGGAATTGATACCACTTCGTTCCGGCGAATCGACCGAGCACTTTGCTTTTGCTTTGTCCTTGGCGGTCGGCTTCATCTTGTGTTTCTTCGAAAGGTCATAAAGTCTGAAAAGTCGCCACATTTCTGTCATGCTCGAAGATGTGGCTGATAGCCTTGCAGAAACTTGCTCTCCGAATTCATCTGCCCGTGAAATCTCTTCTCGATGTCGACGAGGTCGTCTAGACTGGGGTACGGAAAAATCCTTCTCTTTACAAGCGCAAAGATAAGACGCAACACGAACGCAGGCGCTAGCATGTTGTACCACCAAAGTGTCCAGTACATCTGAACGAGTCAGCAAGATGCATCAATGTACCAGACAATACTTACAGCGCAATAAGTGGAGCTGGTCCCAAAATCTTCCCATGTTGCAAGTTCCCATATTTGGGAGAGAAACGGTCCATAAGTCGGCAGTATGGCAAGATATAATCTTTGACAGGCTAGTCGCAGGCGGCCAATCGTAAATGGAGGTGCTGAAGGTCTGGGATGAGGAAGAAGGGGGAGGAGATAACACTGTCATGAAGTCAACGACCAGTCACAACAAAATAAATCTCTAGGGTAAGAAACCGTACAAAAGCAATTTCCTCCGACAAACTGCTATAAACTGGTGGTGGTGACGTTGTCGGCGGAAAATAGTCTGCATTGTCAGCGCGAACAGGAGTCCACTCTCTATCTTCTTGGCGCATTCTTGAAGACTCAGGTCCAGGCCTATTAGCATCTTTTGGAGATTCAGGAAGTTTAACTTCCGTAACATGCTGCGTAAATCAGGCGTAAGTGTGGTGTATACCTTTGATGCGTGAATTGCGACGAACAGAAAATATATTGAGGAATCTTTCTATTTCTTCGCTGTCGTACAACTCTCGAAGTTGCACTTCTGTGAGGTCGTTCTCGTCTTGATGGTCGACATCGTCAAGATTAGGCAAGTGGCCCTCCGATTGTAGATATGCATCGACCGAAAGGGTACGGTAGAATCGTGGGGGAGAAGAACGGGAAGATTCTAGGATATCAGTGGGGAGAGGGGAGGGAGAGGGCATGGAGGAGTGGGAGTGAGGAGTGGGGGTTTGACGACAAGCTGAGCATCGCCCGCGGCCTTGGTGCTAAGTATGTTGGAGACGCATTGCGCAAGTGCAACTGCGTCATACCAAGCACGTCATGCTGTCCAGTCGTGAGAAAAGCACGATCACATGACTCAGCGCCAGTTGTTGAACTAGAAACCGAATGTGGCAGGAAAGGATCTACATTTCTTCACCACCAGCTATGTCGCATCCCGGCTTGCTCAGCTGGGCAAATTCTGTCCGCATGACAATGGCAAGCGATCCAGGCCGCCAGCTCTTCAAGGATCAAGTTCAGACCCATGGCTTTCTGTTCCTCGATGACTACCTCGACAATATTATTTCAGGTGCTAAGCAAGAGTGCGTTCCCCCTTCCATATCTTGGATTCCGCATCGAACGTCATTCCTCGTAGCCCTCTCATAGAGCTTGTAAAGACTCCTGGACGCAAGAAGGCAATCGCCAAGAAGCCCAAATTAGTGTCCTCCAAGTTGGCTGCCGTTGTGTCAGTATCATTGGAGGTAATGGTTACTTCCCTCTGCAAAATAGGGTCTGTCTAAACCTACCACTAGGATGATATGGGAAGTGAGAATGCCGCTCCAGCCAACGATCTTCAAAAGGCGTTGTTCGCAGCGAAGCCTGTCGAGGTCAACACGCACAACATCGCTAAAGGGGAGAAGAAGCCCCCCCCCAACATTGTAGATGACAAGCCAGTGAGAACTGCTCTGGCTCCAATCCAGCCCTCAAGTTCTGTGTCTCTGCCCACCCCGCATACTACACAACATTTATCGCTCCTAGAACCGATTGTTCAACCTTCAGCTGAGCACAACGATCTTTCCATCATCGCGGAAGACGAGGAACCCGTCGAGCGCATTCGATCCTCAACAGCTGGACCTGCTGACATACCATCTGTCATGAAATCCCACCATGAATTCGTGCAACTCATCGAGTCGTCCAGCGTGTTACCGCCATTACTAGTTCCGCAGGATTCTAACTCTGCCTCGACGGACACTTTCCATTCCATCCCTCTAGATTCTCCGTCTGGCAACGAATATGATGCCATGGATACTGGCATCCTGTCCAATATAGGAGTGCGTGTCGAGGAGGGCGATACAGGATTATTGCCGTCGCCTCCTCTGAATCACCTTCAAGGTCACGAAGTGACGAATACATCCGATACTTTGCACGCAAACGACAAGTTGAATGCGAAGCCTTCTGTCGCATTATTCCCAACTCTCCCAGAGCCTATGCCATTGCGTAAACCTCCCCGTGACCATTCCATGAACGCGGTAATGTTGGGTGCCGCGACTCCCGTTGCAACCGCAGGAAAGCGCACTTCGTGGCTTATGAAAGCAAGAGAGGTCAAGGCACTTGAAGGTACGACGAATAGGGTTCCCCTTCCGTCTATAGGCTCTATCTTTTCATCTGCCCTAACACTTCCACAAGGCACTAAGAGAAAGAGCGGGGACGTGTTTTCTGCACCCCTTTCAGGTTTGGAAGAGGAAGAACGTCAACAGAAAGTTTTCAAGATTGTTGAAGGAGAAACGGCCCCACGAAAATCACAAGATGTCCAGGGCCAAGACGCTGAGCAGCTGAAACATCAACCTCAGGTCGAGGAGCGGGCCGGCGATGTACAGGTGGAGAGTGGTGTCTTGGGTCTCCTCAAGAAGACTGTTGAGGGCCTTGGACGCACGAGCAAAACGTTGGGCAAGAGTTTGGGAGGAGGCGCTGCGACTGCCCTCGCTGAAGCAAGGGCAGCTGCCGAGGCCAAAATCGCAGAACGAGATCGCAAGGAGGAGGAAATGACCATGGCAATGGGCCTTGCTGCTGCGAAGGCGTCTGGGCCTTCTCAAGCCGTTGAGCCCGTAGCTCCCACCCGCCTCAACGAGGGACGAATGAGCGTCTCGGATCTATTTCCAACAGAGGGTCGTGTTAAAGAGAAACATAAAGCGCCAGAAAAGGTCTTTTCGTTCGCTCCCAAGCTACCAACCACGCTTTGCCAACAGGAAGGGGTCACTCGAATGAGCACATCGACTACTCCTCCAAATTCGCCCCCGCCGCTACAAGCCCGATCAAATAGCTTCAGCGCTGGAAACGCTCCTGTTTTCAACAAGCCCCCTCCCGTTTTTGTTCCACCTGTTCAGTTCACAGCCGCTGAAAAATCTATTCCTCTTACCGCTACTGGCGCCTCAGCGTTCTACCCGGCGTCGAAATCTAGTGTTCTAAGTTCGATGGCTATCAGCCTTTCACCTCGTCTGCCTTCTCCAAAGGGCAAATCACCCATACCTCTCACTTCTCATTCAACATTTGAGAGCGTACAGTCTGACGTCGTTTTTGACCATAACGACCACATTCCAGCATGGATGCCAAGCACGCAGGAAACTGAATATACTTCCGGCTTCACGAATACACAATCACAACCCCAGACTCAGATCTGCGACGAAGATGACAGCTGGCCTGTTGACGAGAAACTGGCCGCCGGCGTTCAGTGGACTTTCGGTGCTTCAAAGGAAGATAGTATGACATGGAGTACCCTTCCTTCTCAGAGTCAGCGAGGTGAAACAGGTCCTGTCACTAGAACGTCGCCGATTAGAGAAGAAAGGAGCGTCAGAGAGGACGCCACAAACAACAGCACCAGGATACCTGGGGCTTTTGGGGACGTCCAGATGGACGACGAGGCCGACATTGCGGAAGAACCAATTCTTCGGGACAAAGAACTCGAGGAGATTGTTCTGGGTTCTTCGAAGGCTAATAACGATGTTTCAGAGGTAAAGGTTCCGACCACAACTTTGCTCCTGTACGCTGACTCTATGTATGTGCAGTTGAAGATACCAAGGAGTCAGAGTCAACTGTCCATGGCCTCATCAGAGTCATCCCAATCACATGTCGGGTTTCTGGGGCAGGCAAGCAAGTTGCTTAGCGGTGCTTTGGGGACTAGCAAGAAGAAGCAACCTGAGGTCAAGAAAGTCCTCCAGATGGCGGCTGTAGCAGCGAAGAAGGTTAGTGTGTATAGTAGGACGGTCGACAAACGCTAATGCTGAAATGCCGCCTATAGCAACAAGAAGAGGCCGATAAAAAGGCTGCCCGTCTCAAAGAGATGGAAAGTCGAAGGCAGCAAGCTATGCAACGCAAGGCTGAAGAAGAGAAAGCCAAGGTGTTGGTAGAAGAACGCAAACTGAAGGAGGAATCCGAGCGGCGGAAGAGAGAAAGAGAGGAGCTGACGGATAAACGGCCTCTCAAGCCAGCTAGTAAAAAGGTACCGTTCTCATTCATCCTCTCTCATGCAAGGCCTCAGATTTGGTTAGGAGGATGAGTCGCAGAAGAAACGGAAAATCGAGGTCGAGAAAAAGCCCGAGATCAAGAAACCTGCACCCAGCGTTCTCCTTGGCAAGTCCCACCTCAAACACTCCATCAAGCAACCGGCGGGGCATATCACTGTTCAACCATCTTCATCGACGACCCCTGCTGCACACCAACCCATGAAGTCTCATCCCGAGCCGTCCACCTCACTGCTGAAAGGAAAGATGCCCCAGAAGATGCTAGAGGACGACGTCTTGCACCCTTCACAGTTAGTTCAATCACAAATGGCCGCTCGAGCCAAGGCCCAGATTGACGCAGCTAAACCTACCATCTCGAGTGAGAGCATTGAGCTTCCCGATATCAACAGCGAGTATTCGGATTCCGAAGACGAAGACCGTGTGCGGACGTTCGATCCTCCAGACTGGGCTCAATCACCTGAGCTTCGGCAGCAATTGGAGATGCAGAGCACGATTAACCCTGATGAAATCTTTGGAGCCGTACGCCCTCTGAGAATGGAAGAAATGTTCAGGACGAGGACGAGCCGGTTCCGTGCACGGACGAGTTCGGCGAATTGGACTGGCACCGACCGACTTACATTCCAAGAAGAGCAAGAATATGCTCAGCGGATGGGATTCAGATGAATGGTGCTGGACGTGTTCGATTGTCATTTTATCATACATCTGCTTGTATCATGTCCCGGTGCAGCTCGGATTGCATTATTTATAGTTCATTTCTTGTTTCTCGTTATCGTTAGCTATAGGCTTTGCATAATGGCTTGTGCCTCTGCTTCCAGTCATTCGACTGACAACCTGAGGAGCAATAGAACACGGACTTCACTTCCGTGAGCAACGAATGCTGAAGGCCATGTGCTCCTGCTATAAACTATACCTTGCATCGACTGCACTGTTTGAGTTGATCAAATCTGAGCATCTATCCTGGGCACTGAAGTGAAGGTTGATGCCTTTAGCCAAAGTCCCGCTCGCGAGTAGGAGACCATAGCTGCAATGTTACCCGATAACTCTCACAAGCCATTTTATCAGGCGCTCCAGAGAGACGAATCTCTTTGGCTCCGGTAAGCTTTCCTTTTGCTTCTTGGAGCTCTTTCATGTTGCGGATCTCCACAGCTTTGGTCAGGTAGTTCTCCGCTTCATCGAGCTTTTTCAACTTTAAATAAAGTTCTCCGATGGCGTTGTAGGAAAGGCAGTTCCTATATCATCGAGCCCTAGTCCCTTTTCTTTAATTGCGATTGCCTCAAGATGCAGGCGCTCAGCCGTCGCGAGATCGCCGTTTCGTTCGGCCGCGAGAGCCGAATTATTTAGCTGGGTAGCGGTCATCTTCGCATCAATTACACCAGTGGAAGGGTTCACAGAGACGTCCGCATAAAAGCTCATGAGGGCGAAAAGTTCTGGTGGAGGTTTGAAGCTGGGTTTACCGATCATCTAAAATATTAAGAGACAAGGCAGCTTAGATAATAATGTTACATAATCCAACCAATGATGAGAACACGACGCGGCTCGTTACTCGAGGGCATTTGGGTATTGGAAAGTGCGCCGGTCAAGTGCGGCGATCAGTGCGGCGGACATTGCCGAGACTGCGGTCAGGTGATGTAAGAATAGGGGCGGGTCGCGGTCAACAAGATGATTAAACGTTGTCTCCCTCCTGGTACTCTCAAGCCTGTCTTATTATAAGATCGTACATAAGGAGAGATCATAACAAGATATTCTAGCAAAATCAAGCACCTTGATCTACTCGCCCCCAAGGCATGGCTTTTCGCAGATACAGGTCGAGGATTAGGGTAGGGTCGTTGTGCAAGTTGCCTCGCAAAAGCATTGCGGAACGTCGAGTGACGCTGCGGTGAACATCTGCAAGGGTTTTCGGGACGAGACTGAGATAGGGGGAGATGGGCATTTGTTAAGATCTGACTGTGTAGCAGGGGTACAATGAAGGGAGTTCACGACGGGCTCCGGTTTGCCTTGGTAGGTCGTGCATAATGTCGTTGGGCTTGCGAAATGGCGGGGTGTTGGGTACCACCAGCGTGGGTGATTTGTCCATAACACCAAGAGACACTCACATGGACTGGAGGCTGCCCTGGAGCCATACCCGTTTACAAACATTTCATATGGAGTCATACTTTGCTGCACAGATAGTGGTATAAGATGTTGGTGATGTCCACGAGGGGATCCATTGTGAGCGCCAGGTGCCATGACGTCAAGGCGTGAATAAGTGAAAGGCGGGGAGTCCTCTGATCATTAGGAGTGTAATGTAGCAAGGGACAGCGGCGGCGTGGCGCACAGACGGCACTGGCGAGAGAGCTGAGACTGTCGCGCCAGCCAAGTGGTGCTTACGTGTGGTGACGGAAGTTGCCGCCGCACAATGCGCCGGTCTCGTGCGCCGTTGTTTCCAATTCCCAAACTTTCTGGATGCGTTGCTTATCTGCGTTGGACGTGGAATCGTACTCTCGGTGCGGCGCACCACTCCCTGGAATGCACCTTAGATTGCCGGCCGATAGATAGATAGATATAGATATAGATATCGTACAGAGAGGGAATGGAATGAATCGGGTGAGGGTCTTTTTTTTCTGTTCTCATCGATTTTTTTTTCTTGACTCGGTCGTCCAAGGGCTCGTTCGCGCGTTCGTGAGCCGCCACGTTCGCTCCGTTCCCCGTTGGCT